>JAOVYX010014123.1:0-32012 GCA_035668315.1 Drosera spatulata
CACTCAAAATATTGAGAATCTCACAATAAGGGATAGAGATAATAATCTCTAAAACAAATCCCTTAAACCCTCAATGTAATTTTATGTATATATGTGAATAGTATTAGACCTTTTTCTCTCCCACTCAAACACCTCCACTATTCTCCTTTCCCTTCTCTTTTCTCTGTGTCTTTCCCGGCTCTCTACCTCTCCATTCTCCATCAATCCTCTTCTCTTCTTTTATACACATCATCACGCGGGGAAACACGGAGAGTCACGTGGGGAAACAACGCGAAGAAGGCATGCGATTGACGTGGAGACCTGATTTGAGGCACCGCCACCACCGTCAACACTGATGAAGGGAGCTCCATGGGAGGAACTGATCAACGGGGGCAGCAAGCAACTTCATTGCTCCCCATTTTGAGAGCAAAAAGGAGGTGTGTGAAAATGGCCACCTCCCTCAAAGATTCCCCCAGATTTCCCTCAAGTCTCTGGAGGGATATATATACAGTGGTCACTGGTGAATTTACTTCATCAATTGCTGTTTTCACCATCATTTTCTCGGTTTTATGTCATGTTACTACGATGCTTATAGATAGGTTTTGGCTCGTGATTAAAATTGAGAATCTGCGTGAGTTGATGGTTTCTTACATCGATCATAAAAACAAAAAATAAAAAATAAAAAAAACATGAAGAATTAGTAGCATATATCAATGTGTGAATAATCCTTGACTCTGTTATCTTAAATATTTGAATCCGAGATGAATTCAAGTCACATATGCGCACCACATGAGTTCACATCACACATACGTACCACTCAGTCACTGATTATGATAGATTCAAGGCGACTTTGTTCAACATAACAAAACTGTGCCAATTGAGAATGACTAATTGCTGCTGCAACTAGCAAGACAATGCACGTCTCGTATTGAATTGAATTTGAGCAAACAAAATCTTTGTGTCTGCACTTGGAATCCCCACAAAGTGAGGCTCCCCAGCCTCTAGGTTTCGGCGCCACTTTTCTACAGGAATCCTGTCACCTGTTATTCAAATCCTCTGCACCATCACTGACAATGCAAGCAGTGTTCACACTTCTATGAACTGGTGCAGTTCTACAACGTGCTTCAAAATCTATTCCCTTATCCATTTACTGCATCAAATACTTGTTCACATTAGCTGTGCCGCGATAAACAGGAGTCCGATCGTATTATCATTTATACTGAACATACATTTTTGATTAAGAACTCTATGTTGGAATGGAAGTGCCACCGAGTTCGCCTCCATTATTGGCACCTCACGACTGCTTCTTCCTCATGCTTGACGGTGGCGAGACCAGAAATGGCATTGTCATTGCCAAAGAATGCTGTTCTTCCACCATATCATTTTTCAACTGCATGTTTATCACATCGCAAATAGCCATCTGTATGTTTGATTTGCTTTACCTCTTTTCAGATGTAATCTGCTGCGGATCAACTTCACCATCAGCGGTAGTGCAACTAGACCAGCAAGCAGAACGATCAAACCATACAAAGTTGACGTGGTGAATCTCCACACATCCACAATGTATGGCTTCTGGCTTTCTCTTTGCTTCATTTATTGCCATAACCTCAATACCCACGACAGTATCAATGAAGTTGTACTAATCTTGCTAGAGAATACCTTGCGCCTTGAAGGAAGCCTGAGGTCCCATGATGAAAAGCCAGAGCAGCTGCAGCACGTCTTCATTCTAAAACATTTCAAGCCAACTGAGGCAATATATTCGATCCCTTGTCAAATTTCTTCGACCATCCATCCAAATAGCAATGATATTCATGATAAATTGGCAAAACCAGATAGGGCTCCTTAAGGTGCTGGTATGCGAGATGAGCATCATAACCTGTTTCAGGTTCGGGAAAGAATAAGAGAGATGAATAATGATACTCCACTGGGACGAATGCTAATCAGCAAACACAAACCAAGCCGAGTTGAAGCATAGTGCCCTACTACATGACCTAATTAGTTAGACTCCTTGATATATTGAAATAACGACTACGGTCAGTCCTTCTGATTAACAGGGGGATCGGATTATAGTATACACAAATAAGAACTCATAAGACATAACATGGTAGGACCTTTCAGTAGTGGGAAAATATCAGGTCCACGAGCTTCATATTTTCTTAATCACGACAATATAGTGTGTCTCAGAGGGATAGATAAAGCAAGAATACAGCATAGCGATACCTGAGCCAGATTGTTAAATATCTGATACAGATCGGAAGCTGCTGTCATTTCTGCAAACTGAATGGGGCTAGCTAAGGTTCTAGGACAACGAGGACCTTCATCGAGGCCACTGGTAGTCCACTACCTGAAATACTTTCATTCCTAAGTTGCTACAGATTCAGAAGTCTCAGTCCCTCAGAAGCATTTGTGTTACTTTTGTTGATGGTGACTCAAACACGGCCGCCTTTGACCAGCCGCCGCCGTCTTTGCCCTTATTCAGCCGCCGCCGCCTTTATCAGACAGAGAAAACTCAGCACGTCTTTTCTTCCTTTGCTATAAATATAGGCTAGAGGATTTGAGAGGAGGAGACAGAGGAGTGCAAGAGCAAAAATCAAAGATAGAAAAGAGAGGCAAGAGGAGAATGAGCCGGGCAGAGACAAGGGAGAGCTGGGAAGAGGAAAGGCAGAGATCAGGAGGGTGTTTGGTGGGGATAAGTGTTGGGAAAAGTCGGTGTGCGGTGCAGCGGAAATTGCCCAGCATTTTTCTCTCGTTGCGCTATAAAAATGGGATAAATAAATAACCCAAAAATAAATAGAGTCGACACCAAAATTTAACGTGGAAAACCCCTTAAAAAAATTAAAAGGGTAAAACCACGGGACCGTTGCGGTACCAAAATATCCACTAAAGAGGAATTACAAATATCGTCCCTAGATTGTGCTAGGGGATTACAATCACCAGGATAACTCTCATTAATTTTTCTTCTCTAACGGAATAAAATTATACCCGCAGAGGATCCCCTCAATATCCCAAACTGGGTATTTTTTCTAACTCTTCTGGTGCTGTTTTTGTATTTGATGTGTTATATTAATTTCCTGCTCCTGATGCTTCTTAATTGCTCTGCCTTGCTTCTGCCTGATTCTACTTCCTTCTACTTAATTTCATTTGGTAAAAATATGGGCCCCACGGAGGGAAAAAGAAAAAAAAAACCACTAACAATAAGGTGTGAAGAAGTCACTATTCACATATACATACAAAAACACATTGAGGATTTAAGGGATTTGTTTTAGAGATTATTATCTCTATCCCTTACTGTGAGATTCTCAATATTCTGAGTGTACCTCTTTTTACATTTTTTCATTTGGTTAGTGAATTTTTCGTCATCGACGATCGCCCGTGGTTTTTCCCGTAAGGGTTTCCACGTAAAAATGTTTGTCTTAATTTATTTTGCGCATTTATTATTGTTTGTATTTATTATTAACGGATCTGTTCGTAACAACTTTAAACTTTATGATAGGCGAAACCGCATTCTGAAACAAAATTAGCGATTCATTAGCAAAATGTCACAAGACACGCTTCTAAATCAACCCTGATGCAAGTCAATTAGCAAGTCTAAATTGATAAATGAGAGACAAGCACTAAAAACTTCTTAGCAGGAGAAACAAATAAAAGGATATCACCAATACAGACAGCCACATTTCCATGTTCGAGGAACAACTTGTTAGGATACAATCAACAACAGAACACACATAAAACAGGAATCCACAAACCAACGTGTGTATATCATATAGCATTCCTTGTAACGGTATCGTGCCACAAAAGATATCAAACCGAGACAGTACACAGTAATTTCCATGCCTATGTAACCACATTGGATGAAACAAGCAAACTCGAAACGAAGCTGTTCAAATTACATAACACTCCAGTCACAATCAAATTCCATCAACTCAAGATCACGCATATCATGCTAAGCAAATATGCCACACAACAACCACGATAAATAACCACAGCTGGCATTAGCAATGCCATGCACTCCAAGTTCCAAAACCACTTTTTTTCAAGAATAAATACACACACAGTTTCAACATTATACGATACTTCAATCATAGAATAACATTAACCCATGGTAATATTTTCGTATGTCTTATCCAAAAATGCCAGCTGTGACATACACACGTGGCATCTCAGTGCCACATCCACCTGCTTCCAACATCAGCATATAGGCCATCAACTCTTCTCACCATAATCATCTACAACATATAGAACTGATAGTCTCATTTCACAATAATCTCAGTGACTCAAAATGGCAAATTTCATTGCATCCATCCTGGTTTTCCATGTGATCATGATCGGAATCGGAGTTGTCTATGGGGGTGATTTCTATCGCGACTTCACAATCACATTTGGCGATGGGCGCGCTAAGGTGATTGGAAACGGGAACATGCTGACACTCTCCATGGATAAGTATTCCGGCTCTGGATTCCGGTCCAACGATCAGTATATGTTCGGGAAGATCGACATGCAGATGAAGCTTGTCCCCGGCAACTCCGCGGGGACCGTCACTTCCTACTATGTAATGATCCATGGGTTCACATTTTATTCTTAGCTTGCCCATTTTGATCAGTTTGTTATATTCGGCATTACTAATCTGATTAAGAGTCAATGGTGTGTATTGTAGCTGGCGTCCGAGGGGCCGACCTGGGACGAGATAGATATGGAGTTTCTGGGTAATGTGAGCGGAGACCCGTACACACTCCACACGAATATTTACACACAGGGGAAGGGAGATCGGGAGCAACAGTTCCATCTGTGGTTCGATCCGACAGCTGATTTTCATACTTATACGATCCTCTGGAACCCGTTGCACGTTGTGTAAGTAACTATCCATAGATGTTAAAGGCATTATGTTATTCTATTCCCTCTATCAAGCAAGACGGATCACCATTCGGAATGATAATGATTGGTGATTCTCGTGCTACGAAGTTAAGTGACGAATATGGTTAAACAAGGATGTCTTGTAGCATACACGGAAACCGTTAGGACTTAAATTTGATAAGAACAAAAGAATCTGTGTGTCAAGAAGCACGCAAATATGGCGGATAGAAAGTTCAGCAATCATCCTAGTCGGTATTTGGATAAACATAACATTTAAAGCATATGGGTTTTGCTCATCGGACAATTCTAGAGTGTCACTTTTAGAACATGAACTTTGCAAGTTAGTTTACGATTCAGGTTTAACCCATGGATTCTTGAGTTAGATCAAGTATTAATGAGGAAAACAATGAAAAACCGTGATGAACTAAGGGATCACTAACCTGGTTTCCAATGATCTCCAATCCTCAGCATATCAGTCGACGGAGTCCCCATCCGGCAATTCAAGAACCTAGAAGCTCATGGCATCCCATTCCCGAACCGCCACCCAATGCGGATCTTCTCGAGCATCTACAATGCAGATCAATGGGCAACAAGAGGCGGTCTCATAAAAACCGACTGGTCCAAGGCGCCTTTCATAGCATCCTACAGGACCTTCAACGCCGAAGCCTGCGTCTGGTCATCAGGGAAACCATCCTGCCCCGGCTCCAGCACCCTGTGGCTCCAACAGAAACTCGATCCTATGGGGTTTCAGAGGCTGAAATGGGTGCAAAAGAATCACATGATCTACGATTATTGTACGGATGCTAAACGGTTTCCTCAAGGGTTCCCTCGCGAATGCTACACTAATCAATAGGATGACATGGTCACGTCCTTCACACGAGAAATGAAGGTGTTAGCGTGGCTCGTTACGGTTTCATGGTTCTTCATTTTGGTTGTACGTGTAATGTAGTTATGAATAATGTGATTGGAGAACCAAAACTAAACCTTGTTAATCGGCAGTAAATTTTTGTATGTAGTCTAAAGTTCAGTTTGTTTACATCTAGAGCGGGGACCGGAACAAGAGTATATGTGCATTACTATCTTATAAAATGAGAGACCGTTTCTATGGAGGATTGAACCAATCGCCAACACATCTTTGACATAATTGTCTGATCCATAGATCAGACTCGACCTTGAAAGATAGAACTTATACTAAATGATACTGACATTATCTACTGAACGAAACTTAGATAATTAAACCAATGACTAACACATTTTTGTCATTGTTGTCTATCTAATCCATACGTCAAACTCCTCCTCGAAGAATAAACCCTATGCATGTTTTCAGCATAAATCAATCAGAAATCAGCAATGAAATGAAAATCAGCAATGTGGGTGAGAACACTGAGGGTTCGATATCGGTGAGCAAGATCGGCGAATCGCAATTCAAACCAGATTACTAGTATAATCTCAACAGAAAATCACCTTGCTCTTGATGCAAATGTGATCGCATTCTCTTTCAGAGACGCTATCTGAAATGTGCGATGTCAAATCATCACCGTCGCACATCAGGCCGCTGAGAGTGGAAGAAGGGGTGGTGATGGAGATTGGAGGCTAGGGTTTGGTCTTTATATCTCTGTTTGATTAATTTGGATTGATTGAAGTGGGCATAACCAACTCACGAGCTTGTTGCAGATTGCCCAATTGGATAAGTGAAATGCAACGTTTTGATTCGATCCGGATTTATGTGTGGAATGAATTACTGGATTTTAAGCATGACTTTCATTTGCATTGTGATATAATGAAACATCATTTGCCATAAATTATTATGAAATTATTAATAATGATTTAGATCATACATTTTAACTTTAAATCAATAACATGATTTTGCTACATAACAAAACAAAAAGTAAAACTTCTTATAACATATACTACCATTAAACCATGAAAAAAAAATCAAACTCTCTCTGTCCCATCATATGTAATATTATCAATCATTGAACTACTCAATATATATTTTGAGGAGTTTTGTTTATCATATAAGTGGCGTAAGAAAATTATGTCATATCATATTGACGTACATAACTTAAATGGGTTTAAGGAGTTTGTGTCATGACATAGGTGAGTCTAGTAACAAATGAACAATTGAGATTAAAACAACACATCATTTAATTTTAACCATTTATTTTTTATTAAATACATTTATATTATGACACATATTTTTATTTTTCAACTTAAATTATCTTATAACTCACGATAATTTTTAAAAAAATAATATTTTATCATTTCATTATAATAAAAATAATATTCAAAATAGTATCAATCAGTTGGGACAGAATGAGGGTTGTTTTTTCTTTTTGACTGGGCAGTAACACCCAGCCAGGTGTTCAAGATTTTTGTTTTTTCCTTGTATGGCCCACCCACCGGGCCACCATTATTTCTGGACGACATTATTATATCATCCCTCCAGAGTCGAACCACTCTGGCACTCTCGACTGTCCAGATGGACTACCCCGCGCACTTTCGGCACCCATTTCCCCAAATATCGCGTCCAGATACGCAGATCAGCTAAGGCGGTGACTGCACTGATCGATGCGTGTCCCCACCGCTCAACAGCACTGCAGAATTACCAAATTGGGCAGATCCTCGTCTTTCTCTCCACTCAACTCAAGCTCGTTATGTATATTATCAACCATAACATCAATCCAGTATAATCTATCAAATTTTATTTTATCTATCGTAACATTTTAGAAGTTTCGTGCACACATTAGTTAATGTGTCACATTACTTATCGAACTTGATTTAAGTTTACTGTTTTGGACGATGTGCACTGTTTTTGCATATATAGTGAAACTGCAGGGATTTGGTATCATAAGGAGTTAATTTTAACATCAAGGTGGTTGGCATGACTTTTTCCATGGCTTTAAATCGCGGATGTAAATATATCACTCTCATCAGCACCCACCCGATGTGGCCACTGGTCACATGTACTACTGCCAATGGAGCCTGTTCATGCATTCATTCACCAAACCTAGCTGTATAGATTAGAGTCCTAAAATTTGTATGTGCCTAAACTATCAAAAACTAGCTACATCTAGAGTTAGAAGTCCAATTTATGCTGGACTTATGAATTTCTGGTCTATCAAAAAAATTCCTCGGACAAATATTAACGTCACCTGACACAATAATTGTGACAGACAAAGTAGTCAATCGCTCAAGATGTTAGATCCACAGATTACGTCAGGGAAAAGAATGTGTACTGATTGAATAAAGGTTGTGATGTCTTCCTAATGGTAACACATATTTCATCCATTTCATAATATAAATAACATTTATATATTTAAATTATTTTAAAATATAAATAATATATTATATCAAGTAATTTTTTTTATATAAAAATATCAAAATAATCATAAAAAATATTTTTTTCTCATTAAATTATACACAAATTCAATACACACCTAAATTCAAGTGCCGAATTAAGTCGTTGTCTATATTTTGCAATGGAGGGAGTAGTAAATAATACTTCATCCGTCCCAACAGAATTGTAACCATTTAATTTGGCACGATAATTAATGTGTGTGTTGAATTTTGATGTAAATATTAAATTATTCTTTGATTCTTGTGAGTGAGAAAAAAAAGAAAGAAAAACTAATGGAATGGATTGATGTGATATAAAATAAATAATAATAATGTTTTATAAGGGAAAACATTTCTAACTAAGATAAGGTTACAATTCAGTTAGAAAGGTTCAATTTAATAAATGTTAAAATTTTGTTGAGAGAAAGAAATATCAAATGCACATTATAAATCCTTTTATTCTTTTTTGAGTTTCTACTCTCTTTTTTTCCGGTTTGGTTGCGAGATTTGTGCTGCATATATTTCCATATTTAACCATTCGTGGCTCAGTGTATGTTTTCATTTAAGCTATTATGAATAAGGAGGTTAATGGGTTCGATTTTGATTAATTGATTTGATTTTGGTTAATCGGTTTCGATTTTGAAGATCAAAATCATAACCAAATCGATAAATAATTGGTTACACTTCTAAAAATCGTAACTATTTAATAATTGATTACGGTTAATCAATTTCTTAAACGGTTATTCGATTTTTTAACCGGTAATGGTTAATCAATTGGGTAAACGGTTAAGATAAATTGATTAAAATGGTTGCTAAATGATAGTTATCCGATTTATGATTAGATAATCGCGTTAAAAATCGAGAGAATTATTACAAAAAAAATGACTTAATATGTTCAATATTTGTAGTCGATTATGCTCCATTATGATAGATTTGATGAATATATGTATGTTACTTGGTTAAATGGAATGATTATACGGTTATACGGTTATCTTAATCGGTTAAACAGTTTATTATTTTATTAACCGACGGTTAGATAGTTAAAGACCGTAAACGAACTGATTAATTAATCGGGTTCATTTTCAAAACCAAAACAGAACCGTTTAATGAATCGCTTTATCGATTGTTATTTTATGATTCGATTTCGACTCGATAAACGATTTTGTAACCGTTGTATCATCCTTAGTTGTGCATGTGCGAAAATATTGATAATTGAAATCAGTGGACCCGTGGATCCATTATTTCTTCATTTATGTATATTTTCTATATTATAACTGAATAAAAGTCACATTTTTTTTCAAAAAAAAGTCAAAGTCACATTTATCAAATGCTTTTATCACCCTAATTTCACACAATTAATTCTGATTTGAAAATTGAAGCAAACTTTTGTTTTCGTGCAAGGCCATCATTCCTAATGTTTTAGATAATGTTTTTGATTATCTTTAGACTTCAATAATTCAAAGTTCAAGCTGCCCTAAAAAGAAATGATGAACAAAATTTCTAACAATACCTGAATTCATAATTAAAAAAGATGAGAGGTCTAAATCGAGCCGCAATTTGTTGAAGGAGACATAACAAAGATGAACTTTAAAAGACCAATCGAAACTTAAAAATAAAATAAATAAATAAATGTCACTTGCAGTATCTTTTTATCCAATTAAATGCTTTGGGGATCAAGCTATCGTGGATTGCCAGGGATCTGTCATAGGTTCATCACTCATTTCCATATTTGTAATATTCCCTCGGTCCACTTTAATTATAATAATTTAATTATAAGTATTTATCATAAAAAAATTAACTCACGTTGTAGAACGATCGAACGTTATTTTTTAAAAAATTTATCGTGAAATCCAAATGATAATATAAATGATATGTATTTCAATCTGACGTCAAAATCATAATTTATTATTTCATTAAAATGACAAAAGAAATTTCTTAAAATACGTGTTGAATAATAAAAAATCAATAATTATAATTAAATTAGGACCGAGGGAGTACTCTCTCTCCAATATTACTCGCAACACTGTAAAGTAATTGTACTATTCATTACGTACTTTGATGTGATATTTTTTATTACTAAATTATATGGTATGAAATTTATTTTGATGTAGGGTTATAATATATAACTCAAATCATATTAGATGTTTCACGATAAATTTAAAAAAAAATTATTTGATTGTCCCGCATATTATTCGTAATACAATCAATTTTATGACCGAGATGACATTTGTTGCAAGTAATATGAGATGGAGAGAATATAATTTTATGTATATTAATTAATAGACTCATAGATCAAAGGGAGTTGGCTTATTGATTAGTAATTCTCGACCCGTTCATTATGGTCAATGATTTCAGAGAAAGACATGATATACGTAGGATATCGAATCCCTAACCACTCAATTATAAAAAAGAATGGTCCAATTATCGTATCTATATATTATTCTTCTTTCCTTCAATATCACGTATATTGTGCAATGTTCTCCATGAGGCGATTGATAAGTCGTTTTCGGCAATTTCACTCGCATGATTATTAGTTCCTCTAAATTCATTATTTGTGCATATATTTAGGTAGGCCTACACACATCTATCAACACACAGGAACGTCATTAGATATACATGGACCACCGCATCGATAGTTAGATATCGACATTGCATTGCAAGTGTGACACAAAATTCATTAACTTCTTGGTCTCCCTAGCTAGTTGGTTATCAATATTTATACCTATCATGTTTTTGCATATCAACACCAAAAACACACACACACAAGCACATATTCAAACACAGAGCACATTAGAAGCAGAGCTAAGACACAACAATGGAGAACAAGCTCAAAACTGAGCTCCTTCTCCGTCTCTCTGCCGCGCTCATACTCGTCCTCGCCGCCATGTTGATACGTACAAACTCCGAAACCAAGCTTATCTACGGGCTGTATGAGAACACCGCCAAGTCGAAGGATCTCAGAGCTTTCATGTGAGAACTTCCTCTGAATTCTGAAGTATATGGTCATTTTGTTACCGTTAAGATATAGATTAGTGGAACATCAGTTTAAATTTTTGATAAAATTGATATCTCAATAGTAACAATGATTGGACGAGATTATAGTGATGAAATGAACTTATGATTTGGGTTTTGTGCTGTGTAGGATATCAGAGTATGTTTTCTTGGCGGCAGCGAGCTACAGTTGTCTTCAGACAATCAGATGCTTCTTCTCATCATCAGCCAAGGGATTCGCAGAGCCAAAGTCGACAGTTTCTGTTAATTTTCTGCCTTGGCTTTCACTTGTGCTTGACCAGGTAATTCTATACTTCTGGTTAGTTGCTTTATTTTAGGAGACCGTGTTTTTTTGTCCGTAACATGTATAAGACTGCATGCATCTCATCCTCGTTGGATCCTGTCTTGGGATGGAAATACAGGGTTGTGGTTGATTACATGCTTTATTAGTGTCATAATTAGTATCACTGATTGTTCCCTTTTTGTATTCCTCCGCTGGCAAAACCTCACTTACATTAGTGGATAGATTAATACACAGGACCACAAACATAGACCTTCTATAGTTCTATCATAGCATGCCCAGAAAGCATTTCGATAGTTCGATAAGAACCAGATGTTTCTATCAAAGAAATCTTGATCGATTAAGTTAGAATTTATGGCTATGTTGCATTTAGAATCCTATTGTAATATTTTTCCCTGTAAATTTAAAAAGTCCGAATAATCCGATGGTCTACAAACATCTATTAATCCAAATGATCGAGAATTTGATTTATCATAAACACAAATCTCAAGTTCTCGAGTTTGCGTAGATGGAGAAAACAAATGTAAAATATTATCACTACACTTAAGACATCCTGGTCATGGGAAGCAGTCATTGGAGCTAATAATGTTTCGGATTGAACCGAGTCATTAATCATATGTTCAGGATTACTGTAGAGGACGAACGATTAACATGTGCTCCGATCTTGGTCAGTGACATGAAAGGTCATTAAGTGTCAATATTCTCGATTGCGATTAATCGTGAAGTTTACATCCGTACATTAATCATTTTTGTGGATCAGAACCATACAATTAATTACTATATACCCTACAGCTCAAGGCAAACCGATCTTCAATTTAGTGTTGTTTGTTTGGGGATTTTTCGAATCCAATGCCTCAACAATATCATTGTCAATGCGTCAACTGCACTTCTACAACTTTTTGACTTGACTAACTCATCTTTCAACATTATTTATCGGCTTGTTAATGACGTTTGTCAAGAAGGTATGTTTCAATCAGTGGTGGTTTTCTACATCGACCATATAAGAGCGATAATCCGTAAGAAATTAACATAAATTACTATTTCCATAGCATATATTACCTCTGTTTCCAACACGTAGATTCATGTGTGTTGAAGTTTTATGAAATTTGTTGAACAAAGAATATTTTTTTTTATAATGGGGTTTACTGTAGTCATTATGAGAGAAGAAAGTGGTATATTATAACAGATGATGATTTATTTTAGTTTTTTTAAATAAAAAATCATTAAATACTCCTGATATATTATATATATTTTGGAACGATCAAAATAAGACCACTATTGATTATATTATGAAACGAAGGGAGTATAAATTTATCCGAGAACTCTGTCTCTTGTTGAATTAACCACGATACACTAATGAATTTACCAATTACGAAAACTATTTCAGGTGGAAGACTACTTATGAGATAGTATCGCTAACGCTTTGGTAGTATGTGTGATCTATTTCAAGGTGAAAACAATGAGAAATGACCGACACAATATTGTGTTTGGTTTTAATTTTCTGCGTACAGGTGACAGCATACCTCGTGTTTGCGTCCAACGTTGCTGCAGCTGCTGGAGCAGCGATGGCGATCACTGGATCTGATAATTTCCAGTGGATCAAACTGTGCAACATATACACCAGATTCTGCTACCAAGCCGGCGGCCACATAGGCAGTGGCGCCGTGGCCTCGCTCCTCTTGGCTATTGTTGCTGGACTCTCTGCCTTCAACGTTTTCAGCTTCTATTCTCCTAAACACTTCTTGGCACTGAAGAGGCTACTCAAGTGATTTTACCCGCTGTGACTTTCCTGTAATTTCCTGTCTGGTTAAAGAAATGTATCATAGTCTATAGTTTCATTGTTGCATATAATTTAGTGGTTTTCACAGAATACAAACTATGTTTCATGTTTGTGACATCATAAGCTTCCACAAATCTCGTCCTTCTCGAACCCTGTCAATCATGGGACTAACATGGTTATCGCTTACTGTTATTTCCTAATTAAAACAACAAACAAGATAAGCTCGTTATTAATAAGGTCTGAGGAGGTTTGTCTTTAGACTTTGTGAGGTTTGTGGGTTTGTGGTCCATGAGTTGGGGGCACAAATGCACAATAGTATCAGGACTTCAACGTCTTTGGACTTTTGGTTTGGAGTTCTTCATGAGATATGGGCTTGGGTTATTGGGCTGATCTTCATTGGCAAATATCAGCTGCTTTGATGCTTCTAATGCATTCTTAAATCAAGATGCAAAAATATAAACTTACGGTACATGAGCCCCATGGACTAGGTAGATATCCGAATTGAGAATCGTCAAAGCCTCAAAGACAGATCAAGATGGACATCATGCTTGTTCTCAACACCATTACCATTATATTTGTGTACGTTAGTATGATACTTTTCCATGATCGCGAACTTCTTAGTGTCATAAGCCGAGCTCATTGATCTGTCACGATTCGTCGGCTTATGACCACTACGTGGCTTTTTGAAAGAATGACTTTGCTCCCCGTACTTCTTTGCCAAGCTACGTTCCACCTTGTGGGCGTTCTGGTGACCTCCTAGCGCCTGTGAACTATAGAACTGTCTCCGACAATGCAGGCAAGAGAAAACTCTTGGTTCGGTTTGAGCATCTAGGGGCAACAGCAGAGAAGTTTGCGCTGATGACGACGATGATGGATCAAGCATTAGTTCTAGGTTAAGGTGATTGTTAGAAAATTCCATGATAATGTGAATATACATTAGATATGAGGACTTATATATAGTGTTGTAAAGGGTGGATTTATATAAATAGATGAATGAGTAGACAAAATGAAAGGGTTAAGCTCATTACAGCGTCATCCATGTGTACAAATCAATACATGGATGAGTTTCTGACTTTGTCGTATCTTGATTAACCTTTTTTTTCATAAATTATAAGTAGTTGAAGACGAACCCTTGCTTGATTAGACAAAACTCAGGTTAGGATTTGCTTTAGCACAGTACCATAAGATCAGCTAAGAAAAAAATGTGGCACGGAACTTCCACTGATTGCTGCCCTCAATTATTGTTTAGAATTCCTTGAACGACTTGAGAATTTCGGTATATAGAATGAAACTTTTTGTGATAGGTAAATTGGTCAAAAATCTCAAATATAAATTTTCCTTACGTTTTGGTTCCTATTTGGATCTATGAACTGTTATTTTGTACATATGAACTGTAAAAACCGAAATGGGATCAAAACGTAAGGAAAATTTGCATTTGTACATATGAACGGTAAAAATCGAAATGTGAACTGCAATTTTGTACATATGCTCTGTGATTTGGTGTAACATAACTGAATTTCATGGGTTGAACCTAGACAATAAAGACAAAAATCGAAAGGTGTTATTTGGACCTCGAAAGCATAGATTATAGTAGAAAAAAGGGATGTATGTCAAGACATAATGTGTTTGGATGATCAAACAAAAAATATTCGATGGTTGAGATTAAAACACAAAATGAATGTGAAAATTATACAGCTCTCTCCTTCCTAGAACAGGTGGATAGTGTAAAATAGTTACACTGGTTCATTCGATGGTGGTTATTCGATACTACCCAGTGGTTCGATTCAAAGGAGAGCGCTCGTGATTCACTGTCTGTGTGCATTTTCGATACTCGGACCGACGAAAAGCATACAACCTAACTTTCACACAGTGCCATTTGATTTTCTAAGGTTGCCGCATATGATTATAGAGGTTTGCCAAACCTTGATCCCAAGTTCGCAGACTGAGAAAGTTCCAAAACTCCGTACCATACATCAATCTGATGAGTCCATATCATCAGCCGAGGTTGTCAACTTTGTTTCATCAAACTCGTCTCTGATGGTGGTAATGAAATACCAGGGGCCAACATTTTGGCCTAATCAAGCTGCTTTATCTCGAAAATGATGGGGTTGAGGAACACATCCGAGGAGGATACAGAATGAATAATAGAACCAATCGAGTCGTTTGTAACAAGGTGGTCGTCTTTTCTTACTTTTGGTATCTATCCAAGATAAACACGTCGTTTACAAGTCAAGCCGAACTCGGCCATGACAAAACTTGTAAAACGACGACACCGAAAATAAACTCAAGAACTCAAGATTGTTTGCACAATTATTTATTTGAACTTTTCTCATAAAAATGTATATGCTTCGCATACATATTCAACTTCTATTGATCATGAAAGGCACAACGCGAAGAAAAGTTTCGAAAATAGAATACACAATAAACATTGGTCACCTTTGATGGGGGACCAACAAGCTGGTAATCGTACTTAATCCTTCGATTTCTGGTTTCAAACAGATGTGAATCGCAATTGGTTTATGACGGGCTAAGCTGAAAAACCATTGGCGAGCCTTGCTCTGAGTTCTTTCCTCAGGATTTTCCAGAATGGAAGCTTAGGAATCGAGTCGACGAAAAAAACCCATTCTCTTGTAGAATACCACCTGCAGTTTCATAATGTACCTTGGTAAGCAAACTGAACAACAGAGCCCTTGTACTGTTTTCAGCACACAAGTTATATTCGTCGCCATTTTGTGCCCAGAAGCGATGCGAGGGTCGTAAGCTGCTATGAGCACATATATTTCCGAGGCAGGCTAAATCATGAATATTCATGAGCTTGTAACTTGAAACAGGCCAAAAACCTAATAAACACATCCTGTGGTTGAGGCCAAAACCTGTCAGTGTTCGATGTTATCGAAAGATTTGAGATAGTTACTTGGGTAACCCTCGGATATATGAAACCAACTGCAAAATCCGCTTTCCATGTAAGCTGCTCGTAAAATAAGCGAACGAGCTTGCTCAAAAGACCTTGCTCAAACTAGCTGTACAAATCCAGTAAAATGGTGCCCTTTCACCATCACGTGGGTGAAGACAGATATCGTTCTTCATCATGGAGCCAGGTTTGGTGGTGAAATATGACCAGATTTCCCCCACCAGGAAATTAAACCAGCACACAAGAAGCAATACGCAACGCAGACCGCTAATTACTTCAAGCATGTTTGTCCACTAAACATTTGCAATCTTTAGTGAATCATAGAACTTTACTTGTATGTGTCCTCTAGCTGTCTGTGAGAGCTTTAGATGTAACCATACGATGAAGTGATCACAAGCAAAGATCAGATTATATTACCTGCTTAGAAATGAAATGCTTGATCTCATCCTCCGATGTTTGGGATCCATTTAATGGAACAACGAACGCGACAGGAACCTCCCCAGCGGCCTCATCTTTCACTCTGAAAATGAACAAAATTCAGTAACAAATAAAAGTTACTCAGCATGGTTCTTTCTGATAGTGGATGTCCCTCCCGTGGGTCAGTAATCAATAAAACAAAACTAACAAAAACAAGGAAAGCAAAATAAAATTCGCAAAAACGCAATAGAATTCAAGAAAGTTGAAGAAAATCCTCGATCCCATGCACTAACATCATGCGGGACGATAGCAAATTAAGACTGACGAAAATCCTCTTACGCTTATAAATAGACAACAAGGGCTGGAGCTTAAAACATCTCATAAAAACACAAAATCAATTAAAAGAGTGAGATAAATATCCAGTTTGAGGTATTAAAGTAGTATCCTCTACGGGTATATTTTTATCCCGTTAGAGAAGAAAAAATTATTGAGAGTTATCCTGGTGTTTATAATCCTCTATCACAATTTAGGGACAATATTTGTAATCCCTCTATAATAGATATTTTGATAGCGTCACGATCCCATGATTTTTATCCCTTTTACTTTTTCGGGGGGTTTTTCACCTAAAAATCTTGATAGTGACTCTATTTATTTCGGATTATTTATTTATCTTATTTTAATTGCATAGTGAGGAAAAAAAGTTTGGGCAAAATTTCATTCTGTCTAACACCGACTTTTTCCAACGGACTGTATCAGAGCTCTAGTTAACTTAATCAGAAAAATGTCCTATTACAGTGCAAATTAAAATGGAAGACAAAGTAAGCGTCGGAGGCATAATCTGACTGACCTTATCGAACTATTCGAAGTGGAAATCCAGAATGAAGGATATTTTTGTCATTTCGATCCATTCCAAATTATATAATATTTTTATATTTTTAAAGTTTTGTGTGCTTATTAATTAAAGAAGATGAAAAGAGAAAAATTGTGTGGTTGAGAATTAAAATTAAAAAAATATTCTAAATTTACGTATATGTGATGGATATTATAATTGTAATTATAATGGGCCGGAGGAAGTAGTGAGAGGGAAAATAATGTGATACTCTATCCTTAAAATTTTATTTAAAAAAAAAGGAAAAACAATACTTATTTGGATGACCTTCGTTCTTATAGCTAACAATATTCGATCGTCCTGAAATCACGTTCGTATGAAAGTACAGTATTTATACTATAATTAATGTTTTACGATAACTTTACGTAAAACAATGTTTGATCGTTAAGCGATATGGATCAAAGTTGGCCCAAATCAAAGTATTGCAAATTTTGTTAGACGAAGAGGTATTAATTCCTGTGGATATTTTAGAATTTTCAACATTCTAAAGTTGTCTTACAGGAAAGTGTTACATTATTTTCGTCCCAAACTACATACAATAAATTTATTTTTAGATTATCCTAAAATACATGCGATATTTCCTTATGTGGTAAACTTTTCATATAAAATTTTTACTCACAAGTACAAAACTTTCACTTACAAATACAATACATTCCACTAACCTTTTATGAACTGTTATAATTAATCTCATTTTAATGAAGAAAAAAATCTCATTGACCTCACTAAAACCCAAAAATTAATCCACTCATATAAATTTACGATCGGATCAAAGAGTTGTATCTATTACTCCATGAAACATCTAGGATTTTAATAACTTATGATAGTTTATCTAAAATGAAAAGAATATATTAAAATACTCTCTTTGTTTAAAAAGAATTATAACACTTCTTAAATTGGAATATTCCAACTAAATTTCACCATTACGACATTTGGAAACTTTTTTCTTATAAAAATACTAAAACATTCGTATTTTATTTTATATCATATCAACTCATTCCATTATTTTTTTTTTATTTCTCTCATTCACACAACACAAAAAATAAAATAATACTTATAATAAAAATATATATAATTTATTATATCAAATCAATCAATTTTAATTATTTTGAGACGAAAATAATATCTATTATATCAGTAATTTTCATTTACACTTTTTACATTTTATTTATTTTTTGTAAGAAACATCTTCTTTTTGCCACGGACCCAGCGGGCACGGAGCGAGCAGCATACCCTCTCACCCCAAACCCCAACCTCACGCCGCCGCCACTGACAGCCCGCCGCCCGCCGCCGAGGCTCGTCGGCGATCTCTCACCTCCTTCAACTCCTCTCTTTTCCGGTAATCTCTCTCTTTCTCTCTCTCACTTGTTCGTCGCGTTGAATTGGAAAAATCTCTGCTTGATATCTTTCTCTTCATCAACGATTACTTGCCCTTTCAGTTTCACTTGTATCGATCAATTAGGGTTTCGAATTGGACTCTTAGTTGCTTGAAGTACTCCTTGGTTTGATTTTTTTTTGCACAGCAATGGCCGATGGTTCTGGATTTGTGGTGTTATTTGAGTATTGTGTGGAGTATTGACTGTATTGTGTTCTCAGCTCTGCGTGTTATGATCATCAGGTTCAGTTTCTGTTTCTTTTGTTTCGATTGGGAACGAGAGGAAGTATGTTTTCGTGGTGAGATTCGGCTCAAACACGCACTTTCAATTTAGGTAGATGGTTTCGTGAAGTTATAATCGGAACGCGGAAGATTATTGTATTATTTTAAGATTTAAGAGTTATTTTCATCAAGATTAGTCTCAATTCAGATGAGGAAGTATGTGTTCATGGTGCAATGCAGGTCTAGCTGTTTCAATTTAGGTGGATGGTTTTGCAAAGTGGAGTAATACACAATTACTGTTCTATCTATTAAGATTGATGGTTCTGTTTATCATGACTAGTCTTAAATGGAGAAAATATTTGATATTGAAGTATGCTCTCATCGCGCAATGAAGTTCTAGCATTTGAAATTTAGGTAGGTGGTTTCTTGAAACGTGAGTTCCATCCAAATGTCGGGACCTCTGGACCTGATCTAGCGGCTGCTAGTTTGCTTCCTGGGTTAATACTGTTGGTATTGCTAACTACTCCAACTGAGAAATGAGCGGACCCTTTGGAGTTGTGCTTGCAGTGATAAGAGAACTTCATTCGTGCAATTTCGGTGTCTCGTAGCTTTTCTGAGCTATACCTGTTAGATGTGTTGGACTTGTACATCAGGCATTTACCTATCTGGTTAATTATGCGCTTTTTAGTGAATCCATAGCTTTTCATCTAGAAACTATCTTCATATGTGCATCCTATAGTTTTTAATAAAAGCCTTCTCTCTTTAGGGTGCTCTGTCTCATCGGCATATAAATTGTGTTTCACTGCTCGCTTGAATTTCTTTACGTTTGTACAAAGAATCAATTGTCGATTTCCGACAGAATGACTTACAGATTTACTGTTTTCTTTCAGGTCAAGCATATTTGAGATATGAGCCCTTTACCTTTCCCAGAGATCGGCAAGAGAGCCAAAGGTATCAACCTTGATGATAGCAATTAAGTGATACTGTGTTAGGTTGACTCTCAAAAGCTGCTGTTTGAATTAGTGGTTCAGCAAGCATTGCTGGTTATAAGCTTTTTTGGTAGGATTTTTGTCATGGAAAATTATATATTGTGCCTTGATTATGTGGCAATGTTTTTTCTTGCAGATCTTTTCACGAAAGATTACAGCTTTGATCAGAAGTTTTCTCTTTCACTCCCGGTTTCTAATGGCCTGGTATAAACGCTGTGGATATATAGCTTGGCAATAGTATCTGCAATGTAGTTAAATAAGTATCTCAAATTTTATCCATAATTCAAGTTTCTTCTTGATGTTAGTAACCTCGTTTTATTGCGACTATGCAGGGGCTTAGTGCTACTGGTCTGCAGAGGGATCAGCTATTCTTTGGTGACATCACTACCCAGTTGGTTCAGGGGAATACTACCGTTGATGTGAAAGTCGATACTTACTCTAATGTAAGCCGCCAAATACACCGAAAATAACCTTGTTATAATTCTCATATCATGCACAGATAGTTCCTTGCACTACAGTTGTAGAAAAATAGTAGTTATTGCTTCAATCATGTCCTTGGTCGCGATGGACAAATGCAATTTCAGCTCAGATGTGGATAATTACTTCTCCCTTGCAATGTGAAAAAGACAAAAATAAATAAAGAGGAAGAACTCATCGATTTAGTGATGGCTGATGCGTGTTGTGTACATGCTTTTATTGTATGATGACCAGTTATGGCCTCATGGCTTATATCTCTTTTGCAGATCACGACAAAAGTAACCATGAAGGAAGCACTAGCAGGAGTGACAGCAACTGTCAGTTTTAACCTTCCTGATCACAAGTCTGGCAAGGTTGGTGATTGATATACTAGAATTCGATTGTTTATCAGCTTGCTCTATCATAGCCACGGGTTTATGTCATGTGCTCTCTTTTGGGTCAGATTTTGATGTGAGCCTTCTCGTCTGACATATTTCTGATCTTCATTTGGATTCCATACCAGCTGGATCTGAAGTACCTTCATCCTCACGCGTCAGTGAACTCAAGCATTGGCCTGACGCCTAGTCCCCTCTTTGAATTCAACGCTTCAATTGGGACCAAAGATTTAGTTTTAGGTGGTGAAATTGGATTTGACACAGCATCTGCTTCATTCACCAAGTACAATGCTGGGATCAGTTTGAACAAGCCAGATTTCTCCATTGCCCTTATATTGTATGCATACTATTTCTTTGCCTTGAAAGATTCTTATTCAGCTTATAAGATGATGCATCTTACTGTTACTAAGTTTGATCTAAGTGATGGTTGCTGCCTATATTACGAAGTTTGACATAGAAGCTTATTTCTGTTCAAGTGTCGGCGGTAGTCCCTCGCGACATATACCGAATCCTAACTTGATTTATGATGGCTTATTTGTCATATATTGCTCTCGATGTGTTTGGTTCATTGACTTGCCAATAATGACTGTCTATTGCAGGGCAGACAAAGGAGAAGCTGTCAAAGCTTCCTACTATCACACTGTAAATCCCTCAACAGCTGTTGCTGCTGAAATGATACACAGGTTTTCCAACTACGAGAACAGTTTCACCGTCGGCAGCTCGCACGTGGTCGACCCCTTGACTTCCCTCAAAACACGGTTATTGCACAATGGCAAGGTTGCCGTACTCTGCCAGCGAGAATGGAGGCCGAAGTCGCTGGTCACTGTGTCGGCCGAACTTGACACCAAGGAGACAAAAACTGCGTCCAAGTTTGGCCTTGCCATTGCTCTCAAGCCGTAAAACGTCAGCTGGTATACATGTTCTGATGTCCTTGATTCGGCATCGATCATCATCGCTTGATTTGTTCAACATTCTGATTCTTTTGCCCCTTGAAGGTCGGGGACTAAGATTGTTAGTGATAATGATGATTAGTTACTATGTACTCATTTTCCGTGGCGCATTGCTACACTGTGCAGTTCCGACTGCTTGTTTTGCTGCAATAGGAGAATTTTTTCATTGACATGGCTGTTTCTCAATGATCATCGCCATTATTCTATGACGACTAGTAGTCCTTGTATGATGATCGATATATGGTTTTCAGTGGTTTTGCGTCATATGTCACACTATTACTAGTGCTTTTCGATAAGAGAAGCAATATCGGTTCTGATCAAGTAGACAAGAAATACTGCTTCCTATTTTTCGAATCAAGGTAAAGTTCGACACGTAAAGGTAAAGTTCGACGCTTAATTTTATAAGGTGTTGACTACTTGTTTTTTAAAATAGTTGTAACAAGTGCTGGTGTTGCTTCCTACATTGATGACAATTAATACTCTTCCATCTCAAATTCCATGCAACTAATTTGTAAAGGTTTGTTATTTCACTAACTATACATGGCTTTGCCATGACAAATTTTTAAAGTAGTGCGACAACTGAATCAGATAAAAAAATTAGTCTCAAACTTGTCATATGTAACATTGTTGCTTATATCCTAAAATGAACAACATCAACCTAGATATTCTCATATGACAACAGACAAGATATAGTTAGTCTTCATAAGATGAAGTAAGTCTTCACCCTCGTTATAAGTAACACACATTTTGGGCATGAAGAGTAATGTTTCTCTTCAACATTAATTAAGATTTTTTTAACCTTTTTAGTTAAGTTAGGAATGAGAGAGAGAGAGAAAAGGAAAGAGTATGACAGTAGAATGAGTTAATAGAAATAGAGATTACTTTCAAAGAATTTTTTTTTTTTCAAATAACAAAATATTCCATTTTTTCGTGGGAGATGAAAAAAAAAAATGTTATACTGTGAGCAAGTAAAAGAATTTCCAACTCAATTTCAAATCACACCCCTGACCGCCGCCGCAATGCCGCCATGAACCCCCAAAACCCACTCTTCCTCCGCCGCAAAACCCTAACCCTAATCTGCCCACAGCTTGACCGCTTCCTCTCCGGCGGAATCCCCTGCAACACCATCACCGAACTCGCCGGCGAATTCGGCTCCGGCAAAACCCAGCTCTGTCTCCAGCTCCTCCTCTCTTCACAGCTCCCTCACTCCCACGGCGGCCTCGCCGCCTCGTCTCTTTACCTGCACACGGAACTCCCTTTTCCAGCTCGGCGATTAGCCCAATTATCGAAATCATTCATCGCCGCCAATGCGGGTATTTTCCAGCCGGAATATGATCCATTGGGGAGGATTTTTGTTGGGAAGATTGAAAGTGCAGATGAGTTGTTCGATGTATTGCTTAAGTTGGATTCGGTGATCGAGGGGGTGAGGGTGGGGAAGTGGCCGATTAGGTTGATTGTGGTGGATTCGATAGCGGCATTATTTAGGGCTGAGTATGAGAACAAGGGAGGGGAGATGAGGAAGAGGGCGGCGTTATTTTTTAGGATATCGGGGAGGTTGAGGAGTTTGGCGAAGAGGTATGGGATCGCGGTGGTGGTGACGAACCAGGTGGTTGATTTGGTGGAAGGGAGTGATGGGAGAGGGAGTGGTGGAGTGAGGGTTGGGAATGAGGAGGTGTTGGTGTCTTCGGGGAGACGGGTTTGTCCTGCGTTGGGGCTCTCGTGGGCGAACTGTGTCAATGTGAGGTTGTTTCTGTCGAAGAGTGAGGTGTCTGTGGACGACAAGAAGGAGGGGGTGTTCGTTGATGAGGACGGAGGAGGACGGTTTGTTAGGAGATGTACAAGGAGGCGCATTCATGTTGTTTTCGCTCCTCATTTGCCTCCGTCGTCTTGTGAATTCGAGATTGTTAGAGAAGGTGTTTTTGGTGTCAATAGAAGCCTGGACTGATCATAGGGATAGGGGAAGTTTTTGTATCTGCTATTTGGTGATATAGAGATCAACAATAGTATGATCTGTTGTACTCTTTCGGATCGCCGAGAGCGTGAGCCAGTGGGCGGCCATCTGGGTGAGTTTAACTTGCAACTGTAGCGAAGATTATCCTCAGAACTAGGGTCGTCGAATCCGACTCTCCTAAGTTGCAACAGTAGTTAAGAGAGTATATTTGCAACTCTACCAAGTTCCGTGCTTTGAATCCACGAGTGGGATATATTATGGTTCGAGATGTTCTTGTTTACTAGCGTGGGCAATGTATACGATCCTTAGTGAGTACATGTCTCGAGCCTATGATACTAGTATATGCTGTAACTAGTGATCATCCTTGAATTATACAGTAAAGAGCCCTGAACTACTGATAGTAGCTTGATCTGATACAGGTATTTCACATCAGCAGCCCCAGCGCACCGGAGAGCGTTCAGCTATAAGCTAGTATTAGTATAGTAGTATTCCAGTCTTATGCAGTCGACAAACAATGTCTTACATCGAATGTACTGGAGGATCGATCAGATATCAACATAGAGGCCAAGTAAACTCCTTATTGTTTCAATCAATATTTACTAATTAAATTTATTCTATTTAGGTTCATATGAATTACACACAAAAGATTAAAGTAGTTTAAATTAGAAATTCCATTCAAGGAATCTCTTTAACACTTTAGACCAACATTCCCAACCTCCCTTTTGGAGACTGGACGGCAATTGCACATCAATACCATCCTTGGCATTCATTACTCGGCCACCCGCTTCGCTCTTTCTCCCTGCCACTGATCGGATTCTCCTATTTACCATTACCAGATGTCACGTAGGTATCTTCCGGTCATCTGCAAGTTCTTCACCGTGCTCTCTGCCCGTGAGCTACTCAGCGAGCCCTGAGAAAAGTCGAAGAGCAAAGCAAGAGAAAAATTAGAGATTGTATTGGAGTTTTAGTATCAGGCAAAACGAACACGGAGGTTGGTTTACCTGCTCTTGCGCGATCGTGTGGAGGGTTCTGTGAACGTCCCTCGCCATGCCTTTGGCGTCCCCGCACACATAGATATAAGCTCCTTGTGACAACAAAGTCCAAAGATCCGAAGCCTGAATCAAAGAGGAAAACAAACAGTCAAACCACAAGGCAGTGCCTCCAGTTTCGAAGAAAGAATTTTGAAGAAAGGTTCGCATACTCTCTCCATCATCTTGTGCTGAACGTATTCCTTAGTTGGTCCCTCGCGGGAGAAAGCAACAACTAGCTCAGAGAGCGCACCGGTTTCAACAAAGTGGTTAAGTTCATCCTCATATATGAAATCCTGTATAAAATTTGCAATTTCATCACAATTACGCAAAGAGAACACCTTGTAGACGGTAGTGACACACAAGAAGTGGCAAAAAATTAGTTCATTTTGTGAGTGCTCACGGAAGTTCTACTAACACAACTCACCATTCTACGGTTTCTGCAGCCAAAGAAGAAAATGGATGTCCCAAGCTCTGCTCCATCTTCTTTGAGAGCAAATCTTTCCTGGAATGTGATGGTACAACATGTTACTATGTTAGGCATTTAATCTCAATGCGTAGAGAACAATATCTTTCAGCCTCACTATATTCGAACCTGCAGGAATCCTCTGAAGGGAGCCAAACCAGTTCCTGGACCAATCATTATAATCGGGACAGATGTGTCTGCTGGAAGTTTGAAGTTTGATTGCCTCACAAAAATCGGCGCCCAACAACAGTTAGGGCTCTCTTCCAAGGATACGGCACTCTGGAAGGGCATCAAACAGGACACATAAATCAATACTTGCAAGCTCATAGGATGCCAAATTGCACGAATTATTATTGCGACAAAAAAAAAAACTATGGGCAAATCTGATGAACCGGAGTACCTTCATCCACGTTGAACACACCCCTTTGTGGATTCGCCCAATAGGTGTCGTCTCATATACCACTGCACAAGTGACGTGAATCCTAGTTGGTGCCACTCTGTCAAGACACAAGAACAAGGAAATAGAAGTAATTAGAATGTCGAACACCACGATGTGCTTCAAAGTCCTGTCGCATCCAAAGCACAGGCAAAAATCTGTTATGCAATCTCATTCCTTTATTGGAACATGGAACTACTAGCCAATGCTGCCATTTACCAAGGGCTCAACGAGTACCTAGTCGTGTTCCTAAGTCTGATCTCATTCAAAAATAAATTCTTAGCAATCTGGTATTTGATAGGAAGGGAAGTGAACAGATCCAACGGCAACAAAAAATAGAGTTTATATAGGAAAATAAGCTGCTTTACAGCCTAAAGGAAATGCTAGCATAAACACTTCATGAAAAGGTGAAAGCCAAAAAGTAAGACAACAAACGTAAAATCCATTTCTTCAACTGCACACTCAAAATCTGCCAGTCAAATCAAAGTGAGGAAAGCGCAAAAGGTATGACTCACGTCAACATATAAAACTCAAGAAGAAAACAAGACTGCAGGAGAAGAAGAGCAAGAACAAAAAAATACCTAGGTGATGATGATATTGAGTAGTATCTAGGCTGCAGCCGTGGGGCAACAGAAGCGAAGAAAACACCAAGTGGGGGCTTTGCTGAAGGAAACTCAGCCATAACCTCAAGAAGACTCCTCTGACTAGCGACCACCCACTGCGCATATTCATCCTACAACAAGGGGAAAATAAGGTCAGAATTTCAGGAGCATAAAAGGGCATCAAACTGCACATAACAGAGGCCAAGAAGTTGCATAACCTTTCCAGCAGGGGATGCAAGATATCGTAACCGTTCCGCTTCGCTAGGTTCAGATGCATGAGCAGCCAATGCGAGCAAAGCAGACTGCAAGAGGGCATGCAAGAAAAATTGCATCCATGATCCATGAAAAGACAAAAGAAAAAAAACAATTCCCTCTCTTGATAAAACAGACCAACCTTCTTTGGGGAGTTTAAGAGATCAGCATATCTAGTCAGAGCAGTTCTCAAGGTACAAGGAGGGAATGGTGCCGCCAGTGAACCTTTACCAGTAAGTGGTAGGCCCTCCTCTGTATCGGAATGAAGTGAGAAGTAAGTGTCTGGAGATAAACCAATCAACTTTTCAGCTGCCTCCACGGTTTCAGTCAGATTTTCGCAGTAAACACCAACATGATCCCCAGTCTCATACCTGCATGAGTTCATATTATTAAGAATCTCTCACTGCCACCTTGTAAAGAAAAAAATGTCGATCAAATGGGCAAGCAGGGAGACTCCGTGTTCTTGAAGAGTAGAGCTTACTTAAGTCCTGTGCCAGCGATGTCAAATTCCAAATGGATGCAAGAGCGGTCCGAAGCAGGAGTATGTAGCTCCCTCCTCACCGCCACATTTGATCTTCAAACAAAATGCATCATTAATCATTGGCAAGAATAAAGAGAGAAACAATAGCTAACCACGAAGTCTAGCTTAAGCATAAAAGTAATACCTGCATGGATGCTGAGCATCGTAAACAGCATGGCCATTAGCATTAGCCCAACTTTTATCTTGGACTGAGACCTCTGTAGGATCATGGACGACAACACGATACTCCAATATGGCAGCGGTATATGGAGTAGTGACAGCATTATCATCCTCATCACGCAGAAGCTGATCCAACTCAGGCCATACCAATTCTTTCCTATTATAGCAAAAGATGACAAAGAGTGAAACTTTAGAAACTTAGAAAGCAGTAACTTGAACATCATACCCTAATGCCACCAGACGAAATTTCAAAGTGAGAAGTAATCAGTTACCAGGCAGTAAAGTCATCCTCAATGCACTTGTCATCATCTCCCATACCAAGTGGAACAATGCGTTTTGCACCTGTTGAGATGAAGAGAACAAACAAGATAAGGAATTGGTTTACTGTTGAGTACCCGCACACACTCAAACAGGAGAGAAGACTTAAGAGAATCATCAATCAACATCATTTAAAAACTCAGTTCTTCTTAAATGGCTGCTTCTTTTTAAAACTCAGTTCTATAGCGAAATGATCATGGCTGCACATTCTATGACAGTGAACAGGATGGCTTAAAGCAGTTTCCATGTTGGAATTTCACAAATGAACACATGCTTACTTTATAGCTTCATGTCTAAACAATCACATATTAATGAGTTTGGAAGAAAAAATAGATAAAATCACCAAAGTCAGGAAAAGCCAAGAGTAATTAGGAAAGTGATAAAATAAGGAGTAAGAGCTACCTTGATCAGCCAGGATCTCATCCACCACCTTGGCAACCTATTGATCAACAAGTCAACAGATGCACAGCATAAGTCACCACTTGAAATCATTCCAAACCAATATTTTTGCATCCAAGTGCAAGATCCTCTTGTACCAATCAACAAGAAAATACAAGAAGCATTGCCCGAACCTTGTTGAAATGCTCATATTGCCTATTGCCAAGCCCGAATACACCATATTGAAGCTTCTGAAGCCATTGTCCCCTTTCTGTTTCCTACATCGTCAAGGTAAGAAGTAAGATCATATAAATGGACATCGGCCATGTGCACACCACTTCTTAAAATTCCTGTTTGTTGCCCATGCTATGTACTTCCAATAAGAACAATACATCGAGCTGAAACAAACCTCTGTAAACCATTTATAGAACCTAGCTGCATTATCTGTTGGCTCCCCATCCCCATACCTGCAGCATACCAAGGAAAGCATTAGTTTAGAAACCGTCCTAGTTTGAGTACTTTGACACAATCGCGATCATGAGGAAATCATAACACTTTTAAATAACTATTAAAGTTCAAACGCAAAAGGCTGAAACAATTAGAAGAAAAAAAAAACCAAGTAAAAAGAACACATACGTAGCTAAAAAGAAAAAGGCCAAAGTTTCCTTCTTCAACTTCTCTTCGTACTCATCATCTTCAGCTGCATAATCGTCCTGTGATGACCACATCCGGCACCAAGATCATCAATCCAAAAATCGAACATCAAGAAAATGAATCATCAATCACACAAATACAACAAAGCACGAACCAGATCAACCACTTTGAAAGTAGCTTTCTCGTATCTAGCCTTTGCTTCCTCCGCCAACGCCTGTTCCACCAACCACAACCACCATCAAAAACCAACACACAATCAAACTAACACCAAACCATCACTTCAACCTATCCATTTTTCTTAACAGTCACACCACAAGTTCAATTCCTTTGCTTCCAATCGCATCCGAGCAGCTAAACTTTGACCAGTACCGCGAAACGATCACATAAAACTAATCTTCCATCACAAAATTGAACTACTACACTTCAAAATTCTACTAGTAAATAACAATCAAATCAATTCACAATCACTAAACACAACTCCGACCAACGAAATTCCTCGAAAAACGTAAGATCACCTTAGCAAACCCCTCGGCGGTCCCGGTCTGAGTCCCGAAGAACACAATAACCTTTTTCTTTCCATCATCGACCTCTTCCTCCACCTCCGGCACCTTAACCACCAACTTCGTCGCCGCCGCCACCGTCTCCTTTTTCTGACCACTCGATCTCATCACCACGAAGAATATCAAACATCCAACAACCACCGCGATCGCCGTCGTCAACACCATCAGCACCTCGCCGTTGAGCTCCGGCGACGACACGGCGGCGATCAGCTCGTCAATGTTCCCTTTCAGAATCGAGCTCACGAGATCCATCGCCGACACCTTCATCGATTCCAGCGCCCGGCGCCGGCGACGTAGGGGGAATCGACGGTTGAGATAACCGGAGAAGAAAATGGACGGCTGAGATGGAAGGAGAGAGCTACCGAACACTGGAATGGAGTCAAAATGGGAAAATCGAACCACCTAATTTTCTCTCCATGGTGTTGGGGGATTGAATTGGGTTAGGTTCAGTTAACTGTGGTTAACTTAAGGGGTGTGTGGGTGGGATGGTGGACAGATGAGAGAATATACAAGTGGTGGAGATTTTGTTTGGTTGGTTTTCTGGTGGCTTTATATTCTCTTGTACTCGACTTGGTTTGGTTTCCGTGTGTTCGTGGTTGGGAAAATGGTTGTGTTTGTAACCCATCTGGATTAATCTAATAATATTCGATGTGATTTTTATTTTTATTTTTTAAAGATTTTGGATTTGAATTTCAGTAATCTTTTAAGTTGGTCATGTTTGTTAATTTCGTTCAAAACTTTACCCGATGTTGATGACGACGTCTTGTCAATGTTCGGAGAATTAATCGAGATGCGCGCGAGCTGATCCGAACATCCTCGTCATTAAAATAAAAATAAAAATAGTTGTGTTTGTCATTCTTGTCAGCATAATTATGAAATACCTCCACTGTACTACATAAATTATAATGTATTATTAAATATAATTGTTTTATATAAATTATAATATTTTTATATATAGTAAGTTTTGAATGTCTAAAAAACTCTAATATTTATATTTTATATTTTATATTACATCATATTCATTATCATTATTTTTTCATAAATCACCCACCCATAATTCTACTCTGTTTTTTTCTTCTCAATCCACCAACAATAAAAACAAAATGAAAAAAAATACCAAATCAATGTATTTTTTTAATTATCATATCAAATTAACTCTTCATAATCTATCGAGGACGGGGGGAGAGAATTAAGTTTAAATGAGGCAATTGAATCTTATTATTAATAATGACTTCTGGATTAAATTTAGCTATTTACTCGATGAAGTATTTTGAGTCATTTTTTAACCGTGATTATAACATTTTTCGATGATGAAATATCGTTCTCAATGTAGGGGGTTGATTGAGTGCATTGAAGCAAGAGGAGATACGACCCCAGCTATATTTGAGAAAAAAAATATCAATATTTGATATTAATAATGCCAATAATAAATAAACTTTATTTACATGTTTGTATGATTTGTAAAATTTTACTAATAAATTTGAAAATGTATCGATATGATAAAATGATAATTTATGAAATTCCCATAATTTATTTATTTGACAAATATGCACACGGGAATAGATTTTTATTAAACTAATCACGATCTTTTTCATCTATCACCACCACAATCATCACCAACCCGTTAACCCAGCACAAATAACCTATCATTGCCTCCTCTTACCCTCATCATGGTCATGGTCATGGTCGTCATCAATCACCGTCGTCACCTGATCCAACCATACTTCACCTGTTTCGTTTGTTTCTAATACAACTCGTCTTCATGGTCGTTTGACTTATTGACTCTTCACACATAAATCTATTTTGAGTGTTTCATAGTAATTTTATAAAATAAAAATATTTAATCATTTTAAATTATATTTTAAAATATATATCGTTGTAAAAATTATAGCACGTGAGGAGTAATACACGTACGATTCAGTGTAACAATCATGCTTGATATCAGCAACATACAAGAAACTCTGTTAAATAAATAAATAAATAAACAAAGAATGATGACGCATAAATCATAAAATACTTCCTTCATTTTATTCAAATTTCCTTCATTTTATTCAAAATGAATAGTTTTTTTAAGTCGTTTTATTTAAATTATTATTTTTTTATTTTTTTATTTTTTTCATATAAGTATCAAACTACCTCTATCATATCAACCTACTCATTATCATTTCTATTTTTTTTTTCCTCATCTTTCTCTATCTTATAGTCACAAGGATAAATTGTATATTCCTCATAAATTCAACACATATATAAATATGTGTATCGGGTCAACCCATTGCAATTTCATTGGGACGGATGGAGTAGATTATATCTCTATTCATTAGGAACATATTTATTACTCCCTCTGTTCCATATTATATGCAACGCTTATTTATTTGGACTGTGTCAAAATATATGTAACAAACCTCATTTAATAACTTTTTCACATAAAAAAATAAAAATAATTATCATTTGTTACAGTGTATCCATTATCTCCTACTCACATTGCTACTGTAAACCCCACTAACACTAAAAAATTATTATTTTTTTCCATCAAATTCAACAACAACAACAAATCAAGCCTTTATCCTATCAGGTGGGATCGGCTACATGAATACGACGTCGCCATTCCAATCTGTCATGTACATCATCTTCTGTAAAATTATGATAGGCCATATCATACTTCAAGGTTTCTCTCATCGTCTTTTTAGGACTCCCTCGTCCTCTCTTGACATGTGCTAACTCCCAAACTTCATATTTTCTAACAGGAGATGTGACTGGTCTGCGTTTCACATGACCATACCATCTTAGTCGTGACTCCCTCATCTTATCTTCTACTGGAGCCACAC
>JAOVYX010014134.1:0-31986 GCA_035668315.1 Drosera spatulata
TTCGCTATGCAAGGCGGCCATAGCGAATGGAGGTGCAAGCTTTGGGAAGATGGCGCGGTTCGAGCCCCCTAAGCCAATGTCGTTTTCGGGAAAACGCGATGCTAAGGAGGTCGACACCTTCTTCTTCAACATGGAATGATACTTCGATATCTTGGGCATAAGAGACGAAGAGGAGAAGATCACGACCGCGGCCATGTTTCTCTCCGATACGTCGACTATGTGGTGGCGTCGTCATTACGGTGACGTTCAGGCGGGAACGTTCACCATGGAGAAGTGGGATGACTTCAAGAAGGATCTCAAACTCCACTTCTATCCGCAAGAGACAACTTCGGAAGTTGAGGCATACGGGCACGATTCGGGAGTACGTGAAGGAATTCACGGAGTTACTCTTCTAAATCAACGGTATGTCCGAGGAAGACAAACTCATCTACTTCGAGGATGGACTTCAATCGTGGGCACAACAAGAGTTACAACGAACTCTTGCGGCGGCCATAGCGACGGCAGAATCCTTCATTGAATTCAAGAGGAGCGAGTCTCCAAGGCACAGGGAGTCGAGGAGTGACTCCGAGAAAGGTGGAGGAGAGGCCCACGAAGGGATCAAGCCGACTTCGAGTTTCGCTAGCGGGAGCGACTCGAAGAGGGAAGAGCGAAGAGGGTGGAAGAAAAGCACATCTAAGGACGCAGGGAAGTCCAACGGAGAGGTGAAGTGCTTCTTATATGATGGCCCTCACTTCGTTCGGGAGTGTCCGAAAAAGAATGCTCTCTCGGCTATGGTTGCTCGGGTGAAGGAGGAACCCGTGCAAGAGATGAGATCTTTGAGGATCCTTAACGCGATGAAGACCACGGAGGAAAAGTCTTCATCGAGGATCCCTGATGCGGTGAAGACCGCGGAGGGGAAGTCTTTATCGAAAGGGTTGATGTACGTCGATGCGGTGATCGGATCGTACACAACTCATGTCTTGATTGATACCGGAACAACTCATAACTTTGTCTCGCGGGGAGAGGCAAAGCGACTTGGACTTCGAGTCGACAAGGAGCAAGGCATGCTCAAGGCTGTGAACTCGAAGGCCGAACAAATCGATGGCGTGGCCCGTGGCGTGCGGCTTCGCATTGGCGATTGGAAGGGATCGGTGGATCTCACGGTCATTCCCATGGACGACTATCCTTTGGTGCTTGGCATCGACTTTATCAAGGGTATGAAGGCGATACCAATCCCCTTCGCTAATGTTTTACACATAGCGAAGGATGAAGGAGTTTGCGTGATAGCAATGGTGCGACGAGCGAAGAAGGCTCAAGCGAGGAAGGTCGCAACCATGCAACTCCTTAAGGGAAGCAAAAGCGAGGAACCCACTCGCTTGGAGAAAGGAGAGGTCTCTTACACAGCAAAGGAGGTGCCAAAGAAGATCTCTCAAGTCTTGCCGAAGGAACACGGGAAGGAACTCCCTCCAGGACGGCAAGATGGATCCTTGAAGGCTCATCGCGACGACTCAAGGAAAGGACCGAGTCATGCGAAGGCGTTGTGACGAGGACGTTCACGACATAGGGGGAGGAGTATGTCACGGACGGGCTAATTCATGGGGTTCGTCTCGAAGAATCATGTAGAATTCTCCGTATTTTTCTAGACAATTCTATACGTTTCTAGAGTTTTCTTGAGAACTCTAGGGTTCTCCGGAATTCTCTAGAATTCCCTAGAGTTGGGTAGAGTTTTCTAGGGAACTCTTGTACATAGGAGAAGAGCCTAGAAGGCGCTTGTAGGTTCTTAGGAGGAAGAGTATGGAAGAGTCTAGATCACAAAGTCTAGACCCTTCCATGAAGGTGTATATATAGAGGTGAGGCCTTTGGCCAAGGCATCTCATCTCATCTCATCACAAACCATCCAAGGAATCTCACATTCTTGTAAGCTCAAAGCCTTGTAATCTCTCAAGTGTCCTCAATACAAAGTTTGTTTCCAAGTCCAAACTCTCTTAGCGTTCACAAACATCACCTTTTGGGTGACGAGTAGGCTGAGCTCAAGCGAAGGTGTGAGTAACTTGAGTGCCGCACGGGTTGCAAGAATTTAACCCCGTGACACCAGGGTTTCGCACAGTGAGATATCCTCATACCAAAAGGTCGATGAAAAAATGTCACCACCAAATCACTGTATAACACATGCGATAGACACAACGCTCTTTGTGTTTTATATCACAGAGTTATCTCATCAATTTATGGATTTATACTTTTTTCACACATTCACCCTCATTATACCAACAAACAAGACATAACATACACCATGCAATAATACTCCACAACACTCAGTATTTAGAATATACCACACAACAGTTGCAGACAGTATTTTACGTCAGTCACATTTGGTGACTACTTATAAAGATTCCAATGCATATTATTATACTCACGGTATAATAACACGCATCGGCACACATAATAAATCTAAACGTTACCTTTTATCACAGTTCTTGACATGCACAATTTCATCATCGTCCTTAAGTGACAACGAGCAGCGTCTCCAACTCCTATAATATAATAGGATATGCGTATTAAGACATACCCTTGTGAATGATTGTTCACGTTATGGAATTACGTATATTTATTCGTACTTCTTGAAAAACCGTCATAATAATGTTATGTGGTGATGCCAACCTTTGCGAAAAGTCTTTGATACTTATTTTGATAGTCCATGATGATGATTTTATGGATTTATTATTATTACAAGTGTTTGTGAACATTTGGTGTTGTTTCGGGGTCAAAACGTTTCATTTTTGGATTTTGTCCAACATGACCATTCGACATGCTTAAATCTATAACTTCTCTGATACAGTTCCAAAAATCATTTTGTAAAATTCTATATAAACTAGACTATATAACCTTTCTATAGAATCAGAGTGTTGATTATTAAAGTGTAACGTCCCGAAATCCGGCACGCCCGACACGTGATGTTATGCCGTCATAGATTCACTCAATGATAAGACAAAGTAACCCAAACGGGTTTGTAAGTATAGAAACTAAGAAAATCTACCAAATCATTATCATTATAAATCCGAATGATGTTATGCAAACCCAAAATACATTATATTACCTCACAAATACATTGTTCAAATGTCTACAAGTGGTTCCCAACCAAATTATTTCATGTATTCAATATTACAAATTGAATAGTGAGATAATTAACTACATACATAGATTCTCACTTTAACGCTTCAGTATCGCCCTGTGGTGGATCTGTAAATAAAACACATAATCCGTGAACTAAAAGCTCAGCAACCAAAACTATATGTATTCGATTTGCAGGGTACTCACCTGACTATGACGATCGATGAGTACCTGTAAAATATTTTCTAATAACCATAGGAAAATATGGACGTCATATCAAATTATACACGTAATAATAGCTTATACGTCTTTGTCCTCTTTTATAGTCTTTTCCTTACTTAACCATCGCAAGTCTGTGTCCTGACATGAAAGATAGAACTCAATGAGGACAAAAGAAGAAGAGAAATTTTTGAGATATAAACATTGATCTGGGCCAAATTCTCAGTCACATAACATCCACCAAAATGATTTGAAAACGCGTTGTCTTTTGTGAAAGTGTTTCTGTTTTTCATAAATACTACGCGTGATTTAGGTTCGCGGCCTAAAATCACTACGTCACTTGCGTGTACTTTGGTTTACTAAACCCTCACTTACACGTCGAAGGTCCCCCTGCAGAGGGCAGCCTTACACCCAATCGGTCGATGTTCTGACCCGCAACTTCTTATCGCTGCGCATACGAAGAGAACCACACTTGTCCTCTTGCTAGCTAGATTTAACGTTTGGCCTAGTCAAGTCCGCTTTGAACGCTCGTAGAGCCAAAGAACCTGATCTCGGAGGATCCACTATACGACCTCATCGACGACTACGGACTTGTTCAGTTATTTTTAGTTTGATATAAAGTTTGTTGTAGTGTTCCTTAAATTCACATTTTCTTTATCGTTAAACAAAATCATCATAAAGATTACCCATCATTTTTCTCCATTTTTATCTTTCACGATATTACATCATACTACATGTATCATTTGGCCTCAAGGACGTTTGCATCATATTAAATATCCCGACCCCTGGGACGGGCGTCTCGGCTTCTGGAACGGACGTCCCGACCACTGGAACGAGCATCTCGGCCTTTGGAATGAGTGTCCCGGCCTTTGGGAGTGGTGTCCTATATTCTGTCCATTATGACCTTTTGACGCATTTAATTCTATAACTTCTCGTATAAACATTCAAAAATTATTTTATAAAATTCTACATAAAATAGACTCTATAAACTTTTATAGAATTAGAGTTCTTATAATGAAGCCTTACCAATAATTAGAGTTAATTTGTTCAAGTTTATAATTTTTGCTAGATTGAACAGTTTGACCTTTATTCACTTATCAACTCATAAATCATTACATATAACTCCAAATTAAGATCTGTAAACTGTTCTGAAAGATAGACTTAAGATCTTTTCAGTGTATAAGGCTCGTTTTCTAATTCTTACTGAGTGATTCTGAATTAAGGTACAAAGCCAGTTCTGTATTCAGTTTTTACAGATTGACATATCCAAACATTTTGATTTCTATCTTAAGACTCATAATTCCAAATCATGATATTCTAACTTCATTAGAAACTAGACATGTAAGAATTCAACATAAATTAAAATCAGGATTTATTTCAAATCCTATAGTTTTTCATTCACACATGAAATACAGAACGGATCAGAATGGGGTTTGGTTACCTCTCGACCGTTTTTTACGTTTAAAACTTTGTTTGATGATAACTCTCACTCTACACGTCGGATCTTCACACTGTTAAACAAGATGATCAGCTTCTCGTATTAATGATGAAAGATCCTGGTCATCTTATAACCCTAACTTTTTCTGTTCTCCTCAAACTCTCCTTCTTCTCTTCTCTTACTTATCTCTTTTCTTGTATAACAAGAAGTGTTTTTATGTTTGTAAGAAGTCTTTCAAGGAGAAGAGAATTTGTATTTATAGAAAACTAAATCAAGTAAAATAGTTTTAGTTGATATTTAATGGGTAATTAGTGGATATTTAGTGGATATTTAGTGGATAAAGAATTTAATTTAGGTGGAGTAGATATCGACATAAATGATAATAAGTGCCAAAATTAGGTTTAGGTTATTTTCGTATAAATACGGTATTTTCGTATTAAGACCGTATTTTTTTGTATTTGCGTATTAAGGTTGCATTCCATTCATACTTTGTATTTTCTTTCCTTATTATATCGTCAAACAAGCCTTTTAACCTCGTAAAATAAATTATAACATACGATTATTTACTATTCACGTTAATTATCGTAAAACTAAATTTTACGAAAATTTTTGGGTCCTTATCATATTTTTGTCATGATTTTGACAAATAAATTTTATAATCCCGTTGTATAAATTATGACGCTCAGTAATATATTGGTTTTGTTATTTTTTGAGAAAATAAATTATCTCAAATTTTTCGGGTCTTTACAGATTAAGATCTTTCTATAAAGTTTCTAATCCCATCTCCCCACAGTTTTGAATGTTCGATCTTTGGACAAACCTTTAGTAAGAAAATCTGTCATGTTTTTCTTCGACTTCACATAAGTCAAAAGTGATAATTCCATATTCAATCAAATAATTAAACATCGCTTGTTTAAGTCTAATATGCCTCCTTTTTCCATTAAAAAGTGAGTTATTAACTATCATTATAGCAGCTTGATTATCGCAGAATACTGAAAGCTAGTTTATCTTAAACTTTTGAAATGAAAGATCTAAAATTAAGTCACGTATCCATTCTGCTTCATCAGCCGCAGAAACTAAAGAATAGAGTTCTGACTCTATAGACGACAACGCTATACATGTCTGTCTTTTTTTATTTCCATACTATAGCAGCTTCACCCAAGGTAAACACATAACCTGTAGTAGACTTGCTGTCCCCCAATTCTGAGCTCCAAATAGCATCAGAATATCCTTCCAAAATCGAAGGATGACTCGCATATGCTTGAGTACCCTTAAGGTACCTCATCAGCATCACAAGAGCATCCCAATGATCCTTATCAGGATTACTAGTGAAACGACTTAACATGCTTACCGCAAAACCTATGTCAGGTCTACTACAACTCATAGCATACATGAGACTACCAACTAACTTAGAGTACTCCAGCTGGTTTACAACAGAATCCTCATTCAGTTTTAACTGTTTGCTATAATCATAAGGTGTCTTAACAGCTTTACATTCTCTGTATCCCCATTCAGAAATTAGTTTTTCAATATAATGAGACTGACTAAGTGTGATCATTCCTTGTCGTTCAAAACCTACTTTCATGTCAAGTATAGTGCCAACAATACCCATATCTTTCATGGGAAATTCTTTCGCTAAAGATTATTTCACGTCTCTCACTATAGAAAGATCAGAACAAAAAATTAGCATGTCGTCTACATACAAGCAAATAATTATGACTTTGTTTGACACAAGACGGTAATAAGGACACTTATTCGAATTACTGCTTTGAAAATCAAGAGATTTTACCGTTTTGTCAAACTTTTGATGCCACATCTTAGGTACTTGTTTGAGACCATATAAAGATTTGTTTAATTTACAATCGCTCTTTTTGAAATCCTTCCTGACAAATCCTTTTGGTTGGTTCATATAAATTTTCTCAGTTAACTCTCCATTAAGGAAAGTTGTTTCACATCCATTTGATGAATTACAAAGCCCTCAATAGATGCTAAAGGAAGAAGAATTCTTATTGTTGTCAGATGACATACAAGTGAATATACATCAAAATAGTCCATCCCACTTACTTGAGTATAGCCTTTAGCTACGAGACGTGCTTTATACTTGGCTATTGACCCATCTGGATTAAGTTTTTTCTTCAAAATCCATTTGCACCCTACAGTCTTAACCCCTTTAGGCAAATCTACTAGATTCCATGTTTGATTTTTCAGCAGAGAATTCATTTCATCATTAATGGTTTCTGCTCATAACAAAGAGTCCCTGGATCTCATAGCTTCCTTAAAAGTCGATGGATCGCACTCCACATGATCTGTCTCAAAGTCCTCACCAAAGCTTTTGGGAACTCTTGTTCTCTTTGATACCCTTAACAACACAATGTCACACTCTGTTGTGAGATCATTAGAAACGGCAGGTTCAGATTCCGTAAGCGACTCTGTAACCATTTTTATCAAACCAGGTAATTTATACCCATGATCTTTACGGAACTTATCCTAAAAGAAAACAGCATCTCTAGATTATATCACCTCATTAGTTGATAGATCTAAAAATCGATCTGTAGCACTATCTTCTGCATTTCCTAGATACACACAAGTGTGAGTACTAGTTCCCATCTTAGGTCTTTTAGGATCTGAAATCCTCACATAGGCTATACAGCCCCATGTTTTAAGAGTGTCATATTTACATGGATGTTTGTACCAAATCTCATAAGGAATAGAGTCCAACTTTGAGTGCGGTACCCTATTTAAAATGTAATTAGCAGTCAGAATTGTATCCCCTCAATAGCAAGAAGGCATGCCAGCAGTCAATAACAAAGGATTCAACATTTTTGTTAATGTTCCGTTTTAACGCTCGGCTACACCGTTCAATTGAGATGAGTAGGGAGCCGTAGTTTCAAGAATTATTCCATCAAAAGCACAAAATTCTTTAAATTTTGTTGACCTATATTCTCCCCCTCTATCACTTCTAAATCTTTTAATTTTAAGGTTTAGTTAATTTTCAACTATTTTCTTAAATATCTTTAACTTTTCAAAAACTTCATCCTTAGACTTCAATAAATAAATATGACAATATATTAAAAAATCGTCTATAAATGTTATCAAGTATTTCTGACCGTCTTTTGTAGTGTAATTCTTGAAATCACAAATGTCAGAATATATCAACTCAAGGAGTTGTGTACTCCTAGATACAAGACGAAAAGATCTCCTTGTCATTTTAGTTTGAGCACAAATCTCACATTTGTTGAATCTAATAGATGTGTCTAATTGTATATTATGAGTTTTAGCAAGTCTAACCAATTTTCGATGGTTCACATGTCACAACCTACAATGAAGTAATTTAGGATCAAATAAATTTGAAACTACTTGGTTAATTGTTTCAGATTCTAAACTCAACTCATACATACCATCAACCAAATAAGCAGAGCCAAAATAGTATGAGTTAACAGTTAATGTTATCCGACTACCTTGAAAGGAAATACACATGCCATGATTGCATAACACAGAGAAATTAAATTCTTTTTAACACAAGGAACTACTCTAACATCTTTTAGAGTTAGGAATTTACCTGAAGATAATTTCAAGTTTGTAATTCCTTTATGAATAACATACGCAAACTCGCCATTTGCAACTGTAACCGTGAATACAAACAATATTAGTTAGTAAATTTTTGTTTCCACATAAATGACAAGATGCATCAGAATCTAACCATCAATCAGAAGATACACTGCCATCATCTTTTTTCGCCATACCGATAAAATGTGTAGGCTCAGCATTGCCAATAACCAACTTAGCTTTTTTTTTTTTTTTTTTTTTTTTTTTTTTTTTTTTTGTGTATCAAAAACCTTTGGCAGGTTGCAGACAGTTTCAAAATGTCCTAATTTACCACAATTATAGTACTTGCCTTTTTTCTTTTTCTTCTTGGCAATTGTCTTTTGTGGGTTCAAACTGTTTGGGTTCATCTTTTGACGGCTTGGACTTTTCAGGAAACTTCTTCGGTCCAGCGACAGCATTAACCACAGAAGGTTGTTGCTTCACCGATTCCTCATTATTTCTAGTACGGTTCTCTATCTTCGATTCCAATAAATCGTTTGAGATCATCCAGTTTCACCTGACTTTTCTTTCATTGCATTTCGATAGCTTATTAATAATAGCTCCTACCAGAAAACCATCACAAATTATGATTTTGTCATTTCTCAATTTCATAATGAGGTTATCCAAATCAAAGACCTGAGGAAGAACTTCTTTATCGTCAATAAATTTCATATTCATGAATTTGTCCTTCAAATGAGCTTCAGAAACTTCTTTCTCCCTTTTGAATTGAACTTCTAGGTTATCCCAAATTTTTTTAACCGTTTTATATTTACTGTAAGTCCCCGTCAGTCGAGGAGACAAATAATTCAGAAGATAATCTCTACAATAGTCATCATCTTTATGTCATATAACCTCATCAATATTTTCTATTGTCTTGTCAAATGTGCTCAATACGATATAAAATATATTCAGGGATTTCATATCGAATCGAACCGTTCTATTCCAACCATAATCCTCCAATCCCCAAAATTTTTAAGTTTAGGCATTACAATTAGAAATGAGTTAGTCATTGTTCTTTTAACAGATTTTCCAATTCAACGAACAATCCGATAAAATTGCGCAAAAATAAAAAAACGAATGCACCTTGAGACCATGTAAATAGCCTAATATGACAGCCACTGTTCTCCTCCTTTTGACCGATTGAGTCCTCTGGCAGTACCTTTTCTCTACCCCTTTGAGCCAAGCACTAAAGTGTAAAGGAGAATCAGCCACCCAAAGCCAAATCACACAGCAAACCCCAAAACCAAACAGCAGCACAGAGCAGTCCAATGAGCAAGTCAGCTTCACGAAACCCGTCCTTCGCCGGAGCAACAGCACGATCGTCGAAAATGAACCAAGCTTTGTTACCGCGCCTGTTTCCCTCGTGACAATCTGTCTCGATTCGTTCTCCGGTCGAAGATCCAACTCTCTTGACAAGATCAGATGAGTTGATTCAAAGATTAGATCTTTGATCTTCCAAGAAGCAAATTCACGTCAAGGTAGAGAACACGACCTCGCCGGGAGAGAAGCCGGAGATCGTGAGTACCGTGCGGTGGTGATGAGAGGAACCTGCGGCGGCGGCCGGTTCTTCGATTTGAACCCGAGTCGATGCAGTGATCTCCTCCTGTTTCAGAAGTTATAGCCGCCGGCGAGCTTGGCTACCACTGTAACACGACCGCGTCCTCGAAGCCGTGATTGTTCGCGGCGGCGAAGGCGCGGTGGCGAGTAGGGTTTCAAGAATTCGATCTCGACTCAGATCCAAACTACTGCTCCTAAAATCCCCTTTCGTCGCCGGAGAGAAAGCGTAACCTCGCCGGAGATCTCTTGGTGAAGGGATCAAGAACCAGGAGGCGGAGGTGGTGAACGTGCGACGGCTGCAAGGTTTTCACGCGACGATTTTATGTTTTGCTTTTAAGATTATAAAATATTTGGTTGTTCCTTAGGTTTAAATAAAACAATTAAAAAATTTAGTTTGGAATATCAGAATTGATTTCTCCAAATTAGTATATATAAAAAACAATAGGCTTATAACGTAGACGATTTAATCTTCCTCGTTTATTCATAAACTTAAGTATACGACTAATATTGAAATATATAAATAAAGATATTATCTGTTATAAATAATAATATATCTCAACAATACAACGGTTGTCCACGTAGGAAAAAAAGTTCACGATATTACGAATGGTCAACGTGATCATTAAACGATGTTTTTTGTAAATTTATCGTAAAATATCAAAGATAATATAAGATATAAATTATAATTCTGAGTCACAATAAAATGTATATCATATCATTTACTTGTAAAAAATAATACACCGAGATATATAATAAATAATATGATTACTATGTAATATTGTTTATATTATGAAACGGAAATATACCGTTGACATATAAGTGGCATGCTGAAAGGAAATATGCTGCTTGAGAAGATAAAAATTAACTAGTCCGAAATATTAGGATGAAGAAAAAATATTTAAGGATGAATCTACAACTACAATTACTTAAAACATCACAGAGTTCAACAATGAATTACAAAGACATCAAACATATGAAATCAGGAACCTATGAAACAACGAAACAGTAAAACAAACTCATGAAAACAGTGAAACAAACAGATGAAACAAGGTTACTCTTCGTGCTTCCAATGTACTTCTGTTGGCAAAGGCTCATACAAGTTCATCTGGCCTCCCTCGCGTGGCCTGGAACTTCTATATAGAATCCATAACCCGCCTTCCGAAACGATGATCTTGAAGGGAGTTGGATTCGCATAATATTCGCTCGACAAGAATATGATATGCCCTCTGCATTGTCAACAATACTTCGGTGAAAAAGAAGCAAAGAAAGAATACGATATCTATATTAAAATATCATAGATTCTGCAAGCTGCTAACCTGGCTTTCAAGGCTGGTTCTCTTAATGGCAGATTGGAGGACATAATTACCATATGGGTGCTTGAGAACTTCTACGAAGCGCTCACTTCTCATAAGGCTTCCGACAATCTGCTCAAGATCGACTTGCATAGATTTGTTTATACAACTCTGTATGACAAAGCTGCCATGCTTGTCCATGCAAAGATCTACAACTCGGGGCAAGATCATGCGCACAACGTACGAGACAACACCGGGAACATCCTTATGAATCAGGCATTGAAGAACATAGTTACTGCAGAAGGCGAAAATGAACTTAACACTATCATTGAATCATTAGACGGCGCAAATGCAAGGTTAAAGAAAGAGATCGCAGGAAAACAAACCCGTATGGATCTTTTGCCAAGTCGATAGCTTCAGACATTAGTCCTTCGGCCATGGCCCTACAAATTCCCCATTGCCAAGCGTATTTCTTAATCAGCTCTTTTAAGACGCAACAACCGTGCTTATCCTTGGCAATGGCTACACAATTCTCGACTAATGTTACTACTATTCCCTGCACACGTATACATGTTAACGAATGAGCCACTCGCTCGTAGCTTAAATCAATAGCAAAAACGAATGGGTTGCTAGACCATTATATCAGTGTACCATGAAATTAATTAGTGGTAAGTAGATCCAGTCGAAGCAAGGTTAATTATATTGCATAATACTATATAAACTTGCAATGGTGGAATTGTGGCCTTACCATTATGACGATGTGGGTTTCTCACAAATACTTCTCCCCGAAAAAATTTCACCAATCGCTAGCTATATGACTTAGGGGAGGGGATACATTGGTCGCTCATTGTGATTACATGCCACAATACAAGCAATTGTCGAATTCGCTCACAGATCGTTTGCCTGAATCAACATATAGGGCCCAAAAACGAAAAGGGAAAAAAAAAAAAACCAAACCGGCCAAAATGTACTGAAGTCCCCCGCCGTAGATTTATGAGCAGAGTTTAACTCTAATCAACAATTAGCTAGTTCTTTCAATTACTGACTACTAGCTACAGCAGACCAGCTACATAAAAGTTGAATACTGAGCGTGGCTACTTACCAAGGAATGCTCAATAGGGAAACGGTTGATGCAAAGGATAAGGACATGACTGCCGTTCCTGTTGGTGCTCAGGAGACGAGCACAGCAGCTCAAGGTGTTACAGAAGAAGCGCTTCTGCTCGTCAGTTCTCATGCACTTGATCAAGGCTCGAATTAACGGCATTCTGTTCAACATACAAAATCCAAAACCACATTATATCAGCGATAAACTCAATCAATCCCATGAATTAATTTAACAACCAAGCACACAGATATAATACCCTACCCTTCTTCGGAAGCACACATGCCCAATAGAAAAGATAGATCTTTAACGACAGCACGAACGAGCTGCAAAGCCTCACGAACATCTTCGCAAGACTTCATGATGTCCTGAAGAAGAGCCCTGCCGTGCAGAGTCACTTCTATCCTTTTGAAGCTTGAAATCGCCTCATCAACTATCACCTTCCGCACCAGGCGCCATTGTTTGTTCTCCATCATCTGCACCAAGAACCGGCAACCTTCGGGAGACGTCACCAGGATTGCCACCCTCTCTTTCAGCCAGACCGACATGGAGAACTCATCATAGTCCTCTTCGTGTCCATAATATTCATGATCATATCCATATGTCAATCCGTCATATCCATTCGTAGATGCATTATTTCCATTCGCCATGGATCTTGGCATCGATGATTCTCCCATCTCATAAGTACCATTGTTCTCGTGACCACTCATCTGATAGTTTCTGGATTCATAGTAGGATGTGCCAACAGAACCGTTGTCATTCGTGCTCGGTACATTGCTATAGTTGTTATACATATTGGTACATCGTGCAGCTCCAAGAATACGCAGCGTATCATATCCTGTGGATTCAGCAGATGCATGATGATACCGTGCCTGTTGTAGTTGCAGGGGAGGGAACGACTGGTTTGTATATGCATTCGACAAGTGAGATAGTTGTGACGGGTATTCATACGACAGATTATTCGAGTTACCATAACCAACAGGACTTGATGATGACAGAGCTCTAGTACCATTGGCATAGAATATTGATGAATTAGAGAACGTAACAGCAGGGGTTTGGCCGCACATTGGATCAGTCGCAGAAGATACCGACAGGTTTCCGAATCCGTCAACAATTCCAGCGGTTTGGTCTGAGGAATTCTCCATGGTCTCTTCGGTGCATAAAGTTGAAGAATGATTGTGACTAACAAGAGAAGAACAAGAGGAAGGCAAATAGTGTATCTATAGGAGTACAGGTTTCTTGTGATTTACTAGGATGATAAATTTGCAACTTTGGGGAGGAAAATTATCTTATCTTAAATTATTATATCAAAATCTTTGTCTTTTTCATTGAGAAGATCAATCAATCTTGGTTTGATGATGGATAAGTTCATGTTTATGTGTGTTTTTTAATGGATATAGTCTTATCTCTTTGTAATATTTTGATTAAGGATGGGTCAAAGGATTCATTTGCAAAAAAAAAAAAAAAAAAAAACAAAAAAAAAAAACAAAAAAAAAAGAAAACCGTTTACCATATATATCATTGGCAAAAGTTTTTGATAACATGATTCATGTCTCAAAATATTCATTAGTATATATCAGTTAAAAAACTTTTATCATGATTTGTATCGTACAATCATTACCGTTTTTTTTTTTTTTTTTTTTCCCGTCTGATACATTACTCAATGGACAGATAGGCTAGTTCACTCTAGATTGGTCAAAAGATTAACCATAGATATCGATACTGTTGCAACAATATGGGATCCTTCTTCGTGCTGTGCTATGCTTGGGACTTGGGAGATATCCCTTCGCCCGTTTTTCCTCATTGCCCATATTTGTCATGTTAACTCCGAAGCGTTGGATTTCACCCAACTCAAAATAGGGGAAAAAACCTTGTAACATTGGTAGCTCGTGAAATGTAACATTGTTGAATCACTACATCTAAATAGTGCGATACATTTGGGGAAATATCGCCATATTGCGACAAATCCATTGTATTTCTGAAGAAATAAGATACAACCAGAACATGAAGCCCCTAACTAGCAAGTCTATCCCAAGTCTAAGGGAAAACGATCTTTCCTGATTATGAAGCTGCTGCCACAGTTTAAAACATCAGGCAACTTCACACATTGCGTCGAGCGGGTCTTTTTCAGACTGTACCAATACAATTTCCGCCATTTTCCAAGGGACCGTCTTTCCGTGGACATATTCCAGCAGAGAAATGATCGACAACCTCAATCTCTACAGTTGCTCGACTAGTTTGGCTGTCTTCAGCCAAGAGGTGAGCCCTTTATCCTCTTGGTTTTTTCCAGACCGAACCACCTACAGTCACGGAGAGCAAATCAAGTTATAGCGGATACCAGCAGATGGGATGGACCATGTCAATGGGTTGGAAAGTTACCCGATCGATAATCCCATACTCAACTGCTTCCTCTGGACTAAAATATTTTGGAATTTCGATATCAGCTTCAATCTGTTCAGGTGATTTCCCTGTACTTTTGGCATAGAGTTCCACCTTAAAAGAACAGCATGTGAAGGCTGTAAGCTCAGTGATGAAAATAAGAAAGTCAAATGAGTAAATACACCTTTTGATGCATATACCGCAAGCAACAATAGTCAGAACTTTATATTAGAGCAAGGCCAATGCAATAAGCATACGGGTTGTTATAGTCAAATTATAACAATGACTCAAAAATATTTTACTCCAATGCACAATTTATTCCATAGCATTTTGCTAAATGCTGCACCATATATAGCTATACGAATTGAAATGCCAATCATTTGCAGAAAACCCAGCGCTCTTGAGCTCAACCTTACCATGTTCCTGACTATGCTTAGAAATACAATCGAACCCGGAGAAGATTAAAAAAAAAAAAAAGTACGCAAGCACATGTGCTGAACCAAAGTTTTACTTTGGTTTGCCAGCTCAATATAAAAATGCAAAATATAAAACCAAAGAACGATTTTTAATATAATGGGTTGATATTGAGAGAGGTAGTAGCGAACATATTAATTGTAGACCTACCAGGGTAGCCTTTATGCGTGCCATATCTTTCATAATAAGTCCCAAATTAGATGTCGGGCGAAGCCTGGTGATGGGCTGCCAAAGTAGGACATGTAAAAGTTTGTTGACACAATAGCAATTGTTTTTCAAAGAAGTGAACATATTTCAACATAGATCGAAGCAAGAAATGGAAGCATCACCTGTCTCATCATTATAGTAGCAGAAGGTAAAGCGGCACGATGACCCGGTTCTCCAGAAGCCAAAAGTAAAGCTGCTTCTCCCCAAGCATGACCAACACAAAGAGTGTAGATAGGTGCAGGAGAGCAACTGCACCACAATCAATATTTCAGGTCCAAAGAATACAACTATTCCTATTTCAAAGATAATTGCAGAAATGCTCAAAGATTAAGCGAAATGTCAGAGAACTATGACTTGGTTCTTTAAACACCTGTAGAGGTATACTGTTGAGATATACAAATATCTCTGTGCAAGTGATTGATGAACAAACAATCACTCCGGGTTGCTTGGTTCTAGATTTTCACAAAAATTAATCAGTCACAACAATTAAGTGAAGTATAATCGTTTCCGGCCAATTCCTTATGCTACGGATTCACAAAGGCATTAACCCTAGGAGAGACGTTAATAGAAAATATTTTATGTTTCAGAAGAGTTGGTCCAAAACGTTTTGAAATTCAACAACAAAGTTCAACACAGCAGTACGCTTTTGCGATTGATCACGATGGCGCATACTTCTTGATAAGAACTCCATAACAACTTCGATATATTCAACATCTAGCACAACCAGCATAGTTATTCTGAAGGGAAAACACATAGAAAATAGAGCGAAATTTTTTTCCTAGCATATGCAAAAGTAAAAGGCACATGGATGATACGTCATCAGGTCATATAATGCAAAGGCATCTCTCTCGCGGCCTTTTTTTGGTTTACCCTGAAATTGAAACATGAAACAATGGCACAAGTTAACCAGTTGAAGCTCACGTGTTGGAATAACAGACAACAATCATCGACCAGAACATCAGGATGTTGAAATCATCATATAGAATTCACATATTTCCCATTATAAAATAGATGACATGAAGCATGAGAGGGAAATACTCTTTGCCAAACACGCCCAGAGCTTCCACGTCCTGACGCCTTGGTGAAATAGCTTCTCGTCTATATTTTGCTAAAGTTTGTAACATAGTATCTTGTTTATATTGCGGAAGTGCTTCAAACTGTCAGCTATCATTGTAGATTAAGCATTCTTTTCTCCTCTGTTTTCAACTATTGGTTTGGACAATTCACATGAAATATACACAAAAGCGACCCTTAGTATAAATAGCATAATACAGAAATTCACCATGCCTTTTCTTGTAACTTAACCACATCTGGAAAAATTCAAATATATCAATAATCTCTAGTAGTCTTGGTCCAATATACAACACTCAAGGAATATTCTGGATATCATAAATATGCGGGTATAAATAGTAACCATTCTGATTCCTCTCGGACAGATATCCTATCAGTGATAAAGCTCATAAATTGTATAACATGTGTATAAGATTCATTCTAAGTAATGATAGGGTGAAACAGTCTGCAAAGTAAACTACGGTCTTCATTGACTTATGGATCACAGTTTTCAGCATCCTACCAACTAAGTCCAGTCAGTGGTTTTTCTAACATACTTTCTATGGTAATTGGCTGGAAAAGAATTTCTTCAGCAACATTACACAATGTCAACTCCGTTTACCGTGGTCGAGCCTGTAGAATTGATGTACATGTAAATTGGCTTATCCAGAGATCTTTCCCAAAGACAAAATAGTTGGGCGAAAATCGATTCTGCAACTTTAAATGTTAAAGGCTTTCCGATATAAATGATCCTTTCATTGAGCACAACGGAGGGCATATTAGGAGGAGCATTCCTCCCAGACAAGTCGAACTCATCGTCAACTATAGCCTGCCAAGTAAAAATCAGATAACATCAAGAGAAGCCATGCAGTAACTTTATCACACGAAGCAATAAAAGATTTTGAGTGAAAATCTCTTTGCATAAGTTTCAAATGGACACAGATCAAATTTAGAAACTGTAATTCACATCATTAGTCATGAAAAACATATGATTGTAATCAGACGCCTAAACTAACAATGTTTCAAATGTTTCAAATCACAACAATGATGACCTGAGTGCCGCCGTCATAGACAGGTTTTCAACTCAGCGCATTTTTCATCTAGAAGAAACTATTACCCCATGCCCTTCTGAGAATCTGAATAATCAGCTTTCCTCTTATGATAAAAGTGATGAATTTTCTCAAAAAAAGAAAAAGAAAAAGTAAAAGTTGATGACTATTTCTAGCAGATATCAAGTTAGAAACTTAGATCTACAACCCCCCCAATACTCAACTTACCAGAACCTTCATGAACCTACAAATCCTTGTTTGAAAGCAATATAAAAATTTATCTCTTGCAACAAATCAAAGTAACAAAACCACAAAGTACCGCAGAATGACGCGGTGTGGGGAGTGCGAAATGTATGGAGGCTTATCCCTTTTATATATTTATAACATGAAGATTGTCTCCGATGCCTCACGAGGTATTGAATCTCCGGCCATATAACTTATCTATAGAATCTCTGACCAAATAACCTATCAATAGAATCTCTGACCAAATAACCTATCAATAGAATCTCTGACCAAAATAATTAGGGGAAGATTAGCTTACCGCTGAGCTAGCCCTTTCTTGACATGTTATGAAAAATATTCCATTAACCATACATCCAAAACACAAAAACAAGAAATAATCATAATCATATCAAACAAGCCTGTAATCACTCGACAAAACATCAAAATTAAATCATCCCATAGAATGCAGGTCTGTTGTGATATGAATTTCATCAAGGCAAAGCATACCATACCATGGTGACGAAGCCGTCTCCGCGGCGAGAGTTGTCCCCAGATTTGGTGCGGCCACTCAATTTGAGTTCTTCGCCGGAGAAGCTGCCGCCGAGGAAAGAGGGGCGGGAATTGAGCGACAACGACGACGAGGGCGAGGGCGAGATTGCGGAGGGAGGGAGTGGTCGGTGGCGAGGAGTCGCCGATGGGAGTTGAGGAATGACAATGAAGGAAGTGGAAGCCGCCATGGAAGCCACGAGCATCGACGGAGAAAAATTTGGATTGGGAGTGTCCCGTGCTTCGGTGAGTGGGGAAGGGCTTGGGAATGACAAGAGACTTTCGGGGGAGCATCATTAGAGCAAGTCCTTATAAGTAGTGCTATACCTAATGTTGTGATGTAACGGTTCGGTCCGTGAGCCCGATCCGACCTGGTCCATTAAGGACATGAGTTTGGTCCGACCTAGTTGATTTTAACCGGGCAAGGGTCAGTCCGATCCTTGGATAGGGGATTGGGTTGGGCCTTGATCATAAGAAGGAAATCCCGATCAGATCCGACCCCTTAAAAAATCCAAATTTGGCCAAACCCCTATGATCGGATTTTGAGGCCCAAATCTTTTTTTTTTTTTTAATTTTTTTTATCAAAAAACTGGTACCGTCGATTTTGAAAAGGTTCAACGATTTTCATAAAAACGTGAACAGGAAATAGAAAAAGGGCTCACGATTATGAAATCCCAAGGCCTATATAAACCATTGTCATTTCAATGAAAACCGATGACAATTTTATGAAATCATTTATAACCGTTCACGGTGTTGATTGAAAAAGTTAACGATCCTTTTTTTTTTAAAAGAATACATAGAAGGGCCAGACCGGGCCCTTTCGACAAGGACCTAGACCAGGACTGGGCTCTGATCCGAGAGAAAAAAACCCTCTCAGGTTCGACCCATAAAAGCCCAGGGTCAGGTCGGGCTGACCCAATCTACAGTGATAGGCTAAAAAGCACAGGGCTGGGCCGGCCCAAGTCCGGGTTTTTTACAACACTAGCTATACCTATAATTTGAAACCAAATTGTAAAAGTAGCGCTTCAACCATGAGCTCGATGCTAAAATGAAATTGAGGTAAAACTAATTCCATATTTGGAATCAAATATAAGTATAGTTATTGTTATCATATCATCAATAATGTATTTTTAATATTTCTCATTCTTAAAAAAATTTAAAGATTATATAGTTACTTAATAGATGAAAAAAATACACAAAAATGTACTTGAAAAAATTAGTTGAATGTAAAAAAGAAATTGAGTGGAAAAGTAGTTGGTCATAATTTTGAAGAGTTTATGATATGTTGAAATTTTTTTGAGAAGTTTATTAAAAATAGCATTGATACTTAAATTATGTTAGATTAATAAGAAAAAGATGTTAAATAGCATCAAACATTGGAGATACAATTGTATAATTGATGTTAAAAATATTTTTTGATGTCAAGGTTGGACTTGCTCTTACTAGATTCCTTAGAGCAAGTTCAATCATGAGTTATATATGATGTTATATCAATAATTTAGAATCAAATTGTAATAGGAAAAATTACCAAAAAAGTACACACGGAAACAAAATTACCAAAACATACAGAAATCAAAACGCCACGAACCCGCTCCAAACCTAATACCAAAACCGCCCACCTCCAAATCGAAAATTCTTCAGTTTCAAACGATTGCTTAGCATTCGTTGCAATTGCGACGCAATTCTTCAATTCTGGTCTTGATTAGTTCTGGGAAGTTTCAAATCGCGGAAATTTGTCCCAAAATCTTGTTTATTTCGCGACGTTCTGTTTGTCTCGGTCAGGAGAATACTCGAGTGGTAAGGAAACCAATTTTGAATGTTAAATCCAAATCACTCTGTATCCGTCGTATATTTAATAATTTTGTATGCATGTGGAAATGGGATTTGGTTTTGATGAATGTCGTTCTGATTTTTCCAAAAACCCTAATGTATTTGTTATAAACAGAGCGCCTATTATTTTTTGGTTTTGAATTGTTTTGTTCAGGTTGTTTTTGAATTGTTTTGTTTTTCTTGAAACCATAGAATAGCATAGATTACTTGATTTTCATTTGCAGCAATTTATGTAGTGCCGCTCTATTTGATGGAAGAATGGGCGCTCTGTTATCATATTACAGGCGCTCTACTTTATCTATACATTACATTGAGTGATAGCGCTATGTTTTTTTGATTGTGTTGTGCTCAAGCATGCGCTCTGTTTGGTTTACATGAGGCGCTCTTTTTTTATAAGTAAACGAGCGTCCTGTTTCATGGTAAATTAAAAAGAACTGGACAAATTTGGTTTACATGAGGCGCTCTGTTTGGTGTACATGAGGCGCTCTGTCTCATTAAAGAGAGATGTGTGTGGTTTTTATTAAATTGGCGCACTGTTTTTTTGAACGGGCGCTCTGTTTGTGTTTTTTAAACACATTGCTGATTTGATGAAGCATATTGACAATAATAAAAATTGTTCCAATATGATATTATAATTTTTGCATGACAGGCTCAATGGCGTTTCAGTACCGCAGCAATTCGTGCGCTCTTGTGAAGCTTCTAACCAAAAACGAGATGGAATTGACTGAAGAACACAAAGTGCAATTTGCAATGACACCATTCTGGTCATTGATCAAGTCAATTTTAGATGGAAAAGTGACATTGAACAAATGAGGAAGAGTGATAAGTGCATACAACAAATTATTGAGTATTACAACGAAGGGGAAAGGACATTCACTATAGGCAATTATGTATTTAACCTCCAACTATTGGACATGAAATTGGTTTTGGAATAGTAGATGGAGATAAAAATATTGATGATGAAGGCTTGCTTGATGCTGTTTGGGATTCAGATTTTGTGCATCGTGGTTTTCCAAACCGAAACCAAGGAACTAGGGCAGAAAGAGAGCTCACAACAAAGAGAATTAAAGGTACATTGCTTGTGGTATCCAGAGGTAGAGAAGTGGCTGACTATGAGGACACAACAAAACTTTTGACACTATACATTCTTAACACACTGTGTGACTACTCTCAAGCCCTCCCTGAACTGGTCGTACTGTAACTTTGTTGGGGAAATGCAGAAGATGTGTGAGTATGATTAGACGCTTCACTTCTTTGGAGAACTAGGAAAATCACTGGATGATAACGCCAGTATGTCAGAAAAAGTCATTGGATGCGTAATATTGATCCATGTACGTTTGTTTTAAAAGATGATGAAATGTTTATTTTTGTTCATAGGCACTATGTTTCATATATATTGCATTTGTAGACTAAGCGCTCGATATTTATTCAAACTGGCACTCTGTATTATGTTATACAGGCGCTCTATATTATGTTAATCATTTATTTTAAATCAATACATGTCAGTATTGGTTTTTGGAGAGGACGAATGTGGTCGATCCGAACACAGGAAAAGAAGAGGAAGTGATTCCGAGGTGTGCAAAGTGGTTTTTAAAGGATCTTCCGAAAGATATACATGCATCATCTCTTAAATTCAACGCAGACCAGATATTATACTTTTTTAAAAAAATATAGAGTAATGTAGTATTTGTTATTAGTTGCTCTCTGTTTTAATGAAACAGAGTGACATGTCTATTGAAAATAGAGCGGCATTAACAGAGCGCATGTTGATTTTTTCTTTTGTGTTACAAATTTGATAAATTATTTTGGATTTGAATATGACATTGTCTTTCTGTAAATTTCAGCTAATTTTACAAGAGTTGCATCTGACTGATTTAGAAAGAAGGGAATATGGATGGGGTCCAGCTACAATTGATTGGTTGCATAATGTGGAACAACAATTTTCTGATGGTACACCAAATCAAAGTGAACAGCCACAACATTATGAGTTCAAATCCAGGAGGTATGATTCAAAGTCAAGTGAATCGACGGAGTCAGACCGACTCATTCAACCATCTGAGGATGAGGTTTCTTCATCTGATCCCCTCATAAAACACATGAAGCATGGCAAACTTTCTATCTTAAACAAAGAACTACGAGAAGTATGGCTGGATAATCTGTCGTTGAGAGAGAAGCTTTCGGGTGCAACGAAACAAATTTCCAAGCGTGAGGAAAAGGTATTTTCTGAATTTAAACGTGCTTTGTGTTTTGTTGTTTAATTCATGTGTTTTAAGTTTAACAGCAATTATGAAATCATGCTTAGGTTGTTTGTGCCAACTATCAACTACAATCGGAGAAGAAAATTATAGAAGAACTGAAGAATGATTTGTGTTTGGCTGACGAAAAGGTATTATGAGTTTGAAACCTTAAGGCGCTCTGTTTTATTTATGGGGACGCTCTGTTATTGTATTTTTTTTTTGGTTATTTTTTCGTTTATTAAATCATTATGTAATATATCAGATCGTTTATTTGAACAAAAATTGTCATAAAAAGCTTGGATGAATTAAAATTGACTGAGGCAAAGGTAAGCTCATTGTAAATTCATATGGCACTCTGTTTTTTTTCACCGGGCGCTCTGTCTTTTTAGCCTGGCGCTCTGTTTGTCTTTATTGTAAACGTTGGTGAAAGTCCCAGAAATAACCTGGAGGGGGAGGGGTTGAATAGGTTATCTCAAAAAATTTTCAAACAATGCAATAGAACTATGGGCCAGTCTACACTGCCTGTGTCTGCTGTAGTATTGCGAAAGTTCTGCAGTTGAGACTTTAGCTTTGTAAAGCTTGTCTCTTTGGATTTGAAGTTCTTTACTAACAGTTCTAGGAATGATAATCAGTACGAAAAAATAAATGACAGAGGATTTTTATATTGGTTCAGACATCTGTTACCAACAAGTAACAGAATCTTAGTCCAGTCTTCCCTTGGTCATGACCAGTGTAGTCAAGCCAAGAGGAGGTTCATTAGTTCTTGTTTCTGATTTACAAGATTGCCCCTTTACAACAAGATCTTATTTGTTAAAGGATGAACAACCTAGATTTTGCAGTGCTCTACTACAGTTGTTGTTTCATATTCGTAGACTAATGAACCTTCTTCACTAATCCTGAATCTTCAATTCAGCTCATGCACAACGAGTTTTCAAGGCTTTTCTTCTTTTGAGAGCTCACAAATGATGTTCAACCTTTTTCAAACTCGTCAACCTTGTTCTCTGCACTGTGAGTCCCCTTTTATAGGCTTAGGGAACAAAATCCCGTGACTGTACTATCTGATAGTGATAGCTTTGTCCTCTACTACAGTAGACTGACTTGGCTTCACCTTTTCTAATCCAGTATACATCACTTTTGCCTCAATTTCTCGTTTTTGACCCCTTTCTTATTCCATTCCATTCTAGCATAACTCATACTGCACCCAGCCTCATGCACCAGGTCTACTGCATGCTTCTGCTACACAACCTTTATGGCAATCCTCTGCTGCAACCTCTGTTGTCAGTCTCTGCTGCACCCTCGGCTGCATGAGCTCTGCTGCATAGTCTTCAAATCCAGCCTTTCTGCAACTTCCCTTGCACCAAGTACTGCAGCTAGTCTGCTGCAACTCAGCTCCCACTCAACAGCTTCCAGACCTCATCTGCTCAGCTTGCTAGTGTAGCTTCGTCTGCACCCAGTTCTACACTCAGTCTTATGTATTTCAGCTTGCATACTAGCACTGCGGTATGTTTCCCTCACTTTACTACTGGAATTGGCCTTAAACACAGGAAGAGTTCTAGATCATGAGAACTCTGAGACCTTTTGTTGTTGTATGTGATCGATCTTTGGCATGTAAATTTTAGTCCCTCTAATAGTATGCACCACTCAGGTCGTCTGCACTCTACTGCATTTCTGTGCCCTGCTGCTCTGTTGTACCTAGCTACACTCTGCGGCATCTGCTGCCTTAGTTTGCAACTACTTAACAAACTATTACATCCTAAGCATCTAATACATACATAATTTCTTCCTATGTTTTGTTCATCAATTTCTATACAAGTGGAGGGATTGCACATTTCTAACAATCTCCCCCTAAATTGATGCAAACAAAACTTCTAAGAAATTAAAACAGCACGAACACTTATACATCCATTGCTAAGTAAAATTTTTCTACAGAATATAGAGGACTTACACTTCATCCTAAGGATCAATCCTTCCGTCCTCTCTTAGAAGGATAGTCCTGATGCAGAACCTTAGGCCGCTTGTGCTTTTGCTTCTTCCTTTGTTGCTCTACTGCTGCCCTGGACCCTTGCCCTGCTAGTCTGTTGCTTGGCCCTTCTGCTGCACACCTTGGGGTTGCCTCCTGCTGAGGCCTTCTCTCTTCCTGAGTCCGCTCTACTGCAGGTCTGCTAGTAGACCTCTCTGCTGCAGAGGTTCCCTCTGCTACAGGCCATTCAGATTTCTCCTCCTTTTTGTTTGCATTAAAGCTCTTGGTGAGGTCTTTGACAGCTTCCTTTAAGGCCTTCAACTCTGAGGCCATGCTGTCTTGTGCAACAGTGGATCTTTTGATGGTTGCATCCACTTTGGACTCCAGGATGGTAAGATGCTTATCATTGTTGAGGATATGTGTTTGCAGCTGACTTTGTGTCTTCTGAAGGGTTGTCTGTAGCTTTCTGAATCTGACAGCCTATGTGTTGTGTAGTCGATTATAGTTTGAAGTTGTCTTTACATAATGTTGTAGACTGATACCGATTGCCTTTTGGGCTTGTTTGGTCAACGCCATTGAGAGCCCTTTAAGCAATTCATGGAAGACATCAAAATTTTCTTCCATCCTGTTTCTCTCATTTGTAAGGTCTTCTCAAGAGGATGGAGGACATCTGCAAAGTCATGCAGAGCATTCTTGGTCCATTGCTTGACTTCGTAGAGATTCTGGTCCAGTTGATTGAGCCTCTTATCAATGTTGGATGGGGAGGCTTCTGGTGTTGTTCCAGTCTGCTTTCTCCTGGTTGCAGACCTGGTTCTTGTTGACACTAGAGTTTTGGTGTGCTGTGGCAGCTTAGCTTCTTCCATTTCCAATTTAAGACTCCCGATTGCCCTTTGAGGAGTCATAGGGATGTTGGAGGTTACTCTATACAGCAGGCCTCGAGGGAAGCCAATTGAAGAGAGATCTTCAGTGATCTGCTCCAATCTGAATGAGGACTGAGGGGTAAATTGGATGTGAATTGGTGAGATATCCCCTTATATTTGCTTACTCGTTGCTTTTTGTACTGAAGGAGTGTGATCCAGCAAATGTTCGCAGAGAATAGAGTCATCCTCTTTGATGAGCCTTCTATCTTCTCTTCAACCACAGGAATTTGCATTTCTTCTATGTCTTGCACCAATTGTTCAAGTGAAGGACGAAGGAGTTGCTCAACTGCATGTATTGGCTCGTTTGCAGAAATGGTTACAGTTGGCTCAGTTGCACTTAGTTGCTCGTCTACAAGTACTGTCTCTGTTGCAGGGACTGGAGTGGTTTGCTCCTTTTTTGTAGTGTCCTCGACTGTAGTGGATGGGGCAGTTTGTAACTCTGCCTCATCTGCAGGCGTCTCAACAGTGAGGTCTTCTACCTCTATTGCAGGTGTTTCTTCTGCTGCAGTTGGTTCAGCTGCACTGGTCTGCACTGGGGTGGATTTCTGCATTGGTTGAGGGACTCCTTCCCTGGCTACTTCGTCAATGAGATCCTCATCAATGTAATTGTCTCCCCCTTGATCTTCATCACCACCACCATCATCACCTCCTGGAGATGGTGGCCTACCTATTTCTGGTCTGGAGAGGTACTCCTGGCCTTCAAGTGTCGCAGCTCGAACGTGTTTGTCAATTATTCTTTTGAGCTCTAACTTCACTTCTTTAAAGTAGATGAACTCAATTTGATGCAGTTGAGCTTGTCTGTTCCTTCCAGTCTTCATTGTGGAGTCCTTCCATTCCAATACTCCACTGAAGAGGATGTAAGGCTCTTTCGGCTTATTCTTTGTTTGAGCAGCCTACTGTTGTAGTACAACCATCTGCTCTGTTTCTCCTTCAATCATGCCTGAGATGTTCCCTATCAAAGTTTTAGATCCGTCTGGATAAACGGTGAATAGCTATCGAGGTCCTGAGGGAATCAATTTCGGCCTGCTACTCTTTGAGGTCTTCCCTTTCTTGGAGGGAGCAGCTTGTGATAGTGTAGGGGCTACTCTCTTCTATAGCTTGGTCGAAGAAGTAGTCTGTTGCAAAGTTGTCTGTTGAGTAGCTCTGTACAGTACACCTTCTCTGCGGATCTTTTTGGTATCCGCTTCAAGAGCTTCATCCAATTTCCTCCCTTCTTCTACAAGCTCATCCTCAACTTGCTCTTCATTTTCTTCTGTGGGAGTTGGCTCAGGTGTGCTGCTTCCTACTGTTCTTCTCCTTCTGAGTTTGTGTTGTTGAGCAAACTCTTGCAGCAGTGCCTCCTTCTGAGGCTTTCCTAGTAAGGCATCCATCTTTGCCCTGTGTTCTTGGGCTTTCTTCTTCAATTCTTCAATTAGTTGGAGGGCTTCTTCCAACCTTTTCCTTCGTTCAGGAGTTTCCTCCTCTGCTTCAACTTCCTCAACAGTTCTGACTCGAATTATCTGAGGTTCATCATCATCATCGTCATATGGAACTAGAGAAGTTGTAGAGGTTGGCTGGTCTGCTACAGGTTCCCTTATTGTGATGGCTATAGTTATTGCTGGTTCATTTGCAGTGATTTCTTTGATGGTGATACCAGCAGTTTCAGTAGACTTGTTGTGGTGCTGGTCCTTCCATGGTTCGAAGTGCAGCCTCAATGTCCTCGATCTCCTTTCGCGTATAGCCTTTCGCCATCAATTCCTTTCTGAATGGAGCCTGAGGACCTTTTCTGATTTCCTCGAAACTCAGCATTGAGCCTAGTATGAATTATTGCAGTTCATTATCTGCTCCTGCCGTTATGAGGGTCAAAGCAGTATTGGAATCATGTAGGGCTGCTACGTCTGGTATCTTGCGAGGAAGAGTCCTTGAAGATGAACCTTCCTCGATGGCTGCAAGTGGTTATGTTAATTGCTGTTCTACAAGATTTATAGTCTACTGCACGTCACTAGGTGTGTCGCTAGTCTCCACTACAGCAGGTGCATCCCTCGTCTGCACAGCCACTTCAGTCTGCACGTCTGCTTCAATTTGTCCGAGCTGCACGTGTTCACTAGTCTGTACATCTGCAAACTCTACTTCTATTTCAATTGCTTTCACCATGACAGGTTCTTCTGTTTCTTCAGAATATTGGAGTATCAGTTTTCTTTATGGAGGCTGAGGAGCCTTTGGAATCATCTTCTTCTTGGGCTGCTTAGCCCTTTGCTGCACTGCAGGTTGTGCTGCAGACTTAGGTTGTGGTGGTGGTTGTGCCACTGGAACCTTTCTCGCCGTTGCCAAACTTGCTGGCAATCTGCCAATCTTCTTGATGTCGATCTGCTTCGACACAGTCCAAGGCCTTCCCTATGCGTCTGACTGCTTTAATTTGTCCTTCACAATGATGCTCAGTAGCCTGCCGTAGAGGAGCTGTCTTGCCTTTACTGCAATGGCTAATTGGTACATGAGCAGACTTGCCCTGTTAACCTTATGCCTCATCAAGATCGCGCACATGATTTCTTGCTGATTCTGCATGATTTGGTCCTTTGAAAATTCTCTGGACATAATGACCTTTTTTACCACGTCAGCAAGAAATTTATGTTCCTTGGATAGGAACTTCTTCATCGTTCGAATTCCTTCCTCTTGGTGTTCTGATGTAAGCATAGCAAGGCGTCCTTCAGCAATGACGGTGGAGGGAATGATTCTTGAACCTTCATTAGAAATTCTGAAGATTCTTGCTAAGTCTTCTGCAGTGATCTTGATGGCTTGCTTCTTGTGGATGTATTGCATTTCTTGATGGTTGTTGGAAACCCTAGCCTTCTCAATAAATTCCATCACCTTCTCATCGAATATGTGACTAGTTGTTTCACAAAGATACTTTAATCAGACCTCCTGTATGCATTCTGAGACTTCTCTAACTTCAACTGATTCATGCACCAGAGTCTTGAAATCGATCACCATCCCTGTTTGCAAATCTTTTCTTGCAGCGCTCACTTGTGGCCTTGATGATTTTGAGGGTGTTGAAGAGGTGGGTTTGTCGGCCATTTTTGTTTTAGACGTTTGATTTTTCAAAAATTTTCAGAGAAGAGATTGAGCGGAGAGTATAAGAGCGAACGGAGGGAATAGAGAGTTAGGGTTTTGTTCACTTAAGAGAGAGAGAGAGAGAGAGAAAGAAAGAATGGTAATGTGATTTTTGTAACAGTGCTCTCTCCTTTTATAGTTGTTGGTTTTTACCGTTGAAAGCAAAAAGTAACTATTACACAGTTTCCAAAATTAATCCGTCCGTTGAAAAAATTAAGGAGATAATCATGAAAACTGTTTCTTTCCAAAAATAGTAGCAGTAGTGTGACACCTGTCTCTGGTCTGCATGGGTTGTGCAGTAGAGAAGTAGAGGAAAGTCCCTCATCTGCATCACTTGAGAAACACAGATTGCTTTTCAGGTAGTCTGCTCGTCTGCATCTTCACATGCAATAGAGCAGTGTAGCAAAGTTACTCGTCTGCACTCTTTGAAAAAATATTAACCCCAAAAAAAATCTTGCTCGTCTGCATCTACACCCCAAAAAAAAATGTTCCACTTGTGTCTTTTCTGTCAACCCTGCAACCTGCAAGGTCTGCATCTGAATATCCAGTTAGTACAAAATTTGAGTCCTTTGGATATCATATACCCAGGTTAGGAGTTCTATTAGGAATGTGCAATCCCTCCACTTTGTATAGAAATTGATGAACAAAACTTAGGAAGAAATTATGTATGTATTAGATGCTTAGGATGTAATAGTTAGTCAAGTAGTTGCAGACTATGGCCGCAGATACAGCAGGGTGTAGCAGAGCAGCAGGGCACACAAGTGCAGTAGACTGCGGACGGCCTGAGTGGTGCAGACTACTAGAGGGACTAAAATTTACATGCCAAAGATCAATCACATACAACAGCAAAAGGTCTCAGAGTTCTCATGATCTAGGATCTTTCCTGTGTTCAAGGCCAGTTCCAGTAGCAAAGTGAAGTGAACCATATTGCAGTGCAAGTATGCAAGCTGAATTGTAAAAGACTGAGTGCAGTGTTGGGTGCAGACTAAGCTACATTAACAGACTGAGAAGATGAGGTCTAGAAGCTATTGAGTTGGAGCTGAGTTGCAGCAGACTGACTGCAGTACTTGGTGCAAGTGTAGTTACAGAAAGGCTGGATATGAAGACTGTGGACAGAGCTTTGGGCTGCAGTAGAGGCTGACAGCAGGGCTGCAGTAGAGGCTGCAGCAGATGCTATGCAGTAGACCTGGTGTATGAGGCTGGGTGCAGTATGAGCTGTGCTAGAATGGAAAGGAACAAAGAAGGGATAAAAAAACGAGAGGCTGAGGCAAAGGTGATGTGTACTGGATCAGAAAAGGTGAAGCCAAGTCAGTCTACTGCAGTAAAGGACAAAACTATCACTCTCAGATAGTACAATCACGGGTTCTAGTTCCCTGAGCGTATAAAAGGGGACTCACAGCGTAGAGAACAAGGTTGACGAGTCTGAGAAAATTTTTAATATCATTTGAGAGCTTTCAAAGAAAGAAAAGCCTTGGAGACTCGCAGTGCACGATCTGAATGGAAGATTCAGGATCTCCGAAGAAGATTCACTAGTCTGCAAGTGAAGAACAGCAACTGCAGTAGAGCATTGCAAGATCTAGATTCTTAATCCTTTAGCAAGAAGAGTCTTGTTGTAAAGGGATTTTCTTGTAAGCCATAAACAAGAAGATAGTGAATCTCCTCTTGACTTGGCTACACTAGTCACCAAGGGAAGACTGGACTAAGCTCTTGTTACTTGTTGGTAACAGGTGTCTGAACCAGTATAAATCCTGTGTCATTTATAATTCTGTACTGTTCTTCATTTCTAAACTATTAGCTAGATCTTATAAGGTCCAAAGAGACAAGCTTTTCAAAGCTAAAGTCTCCACTGTAGAATTTTCGCTAAGTACAGAAGACTCAGATAGTACAGTCTAGCCAATAGCTTTGCTGTACTGTCTGGTAAAAATTTTGGAATAACCTATTCACCCCCCTCCCTCTAGGTTATTCCTGGGACTTTCAAGTTCCTTTGAGATATCTCAGGATTTTGTTAACTGCAGTATAGTGGGACTCCTTAGGATCAGATTGATACCTGACGCAAACACACACTGAGTATTGGGTGTTCAGCCTACTTGCAGTTAGGTAAAGTAAAGATTCTATTATACCTCTATATAATGTTTGATCTATACTTTTATCCTTTTCATCTTTGTCAATTTTAGCAGTAGAGCTCATAGGGGTTTTGATTAGAGTTGAGTTTTCTAGGCCAAACTTTTTAATTATATTTATTAAGTATTTTGATTGATTTATAAATATTCCTTTACTTAATTCTTTCTTTTGCAGACCTAGAAAGTATTTTAGTTCACCCATGAGACTCATTTGAAATTTGGATTTCATTAATGCAGCAAACCTTTCGCATAGTTTACTGTTAGTGTCACCAAAGATGATGTCATCTACGTATATTTACACTAATAGTGTGTGCTCCTTATGTTTCTTAAGAAATATGTAGTATCTACCTTTCCTCTTTGAAAGCCATTATCTGAAGAAAGGTAGAAAGAGTTTCATACCACGCTCTCGGAGCTTGTTTCAAGCCATAATGGGCTTTGTCTAGCATGTAGACATAATTTGGATGTTCAAAGTCTTCAAATCCAAGAGGCTGTTCAACATAAACTTCCTCCTGTAGCTTTCCATTGAGGAAAGTACTTTTGACATCCATTTGAAAGACTTTGAAGTCTTCATGTGCAGCATATGCCAGGAACGTTCGTATGGCTTCTAATCTTGCAACTGGGGCCTAGGTCTCGTCAAAGTCGATCCCGCAACTGGGGCATAGGTCTCGTCAAAGTCGATCCCTTCTTCTTGAGAGTACCCTTTGGCCACCAATCTCGTCTTGTTTCTGATGATTGTTCCATTTTCATTAGACTTGTTCCTAAAGACCCACTTATAGCCAAAAACTAGATAGTACTTTGGTCTTGGCACAAGATATCATACTTTATTTCTTTTGAACTCATTCTGTTCTTCTTGCATGGCATCTATCCAGTTAGAATCATTAAGAGCTTCATTGATTGTCTTGGGCTCCATTTCTGATATGAAGCAAGCAGACAGGTACTCCTTTGTGGTTGTCCTCCTTGTTTGCACTGGGGCATCCTTGACCCTAATTATGTCTTTCTCAGTATGTGCCTTGATCCATATGCCTTTGTCCTCATGCTGGTCAATGACAGTTTCTTCCAGTTTTTGCTCTGCTCCATCTTGTTGTGGGTCTACTGCACCTTCTCTGCCTTCAGGGAGTGCAGACGACTCTGCCTTCACTGCAGGGTCATTTTCCTCGTATGCACCCTATTTATCATCTATACATGCACATTCCTCATCAAGAATATCAGCAGTACGTATAATGACTCAGATTCATCAAAAGAAATATGAACTGACTCTTCCACAGTTTGTGTTTTCTTGTTGAATACTCTGAAGACCTTACTGCATGTAGAATACCCTAGAAATATTTCTTCACTTGTCTTAGGGTCGACTTTCCCTAAGTGTAGTCTATCATTGTTGTGAACATAACATCTGCACCCAAATACATGAAAGTACTTAACGGTTGGTGTCTTTCCTTCCATATTTCATATGGTGTTTTGTTATGTTGTTTAGTAATGAGGCATCTATTTTGCACATAACAAGTAGCGTTTACTGCTTCAGCCCAAATGCTCTTTGAAAGTTCTGCATCAGAGAGCATTGTCCTGACTGCCTCAATGAGGGTTCTGTTTTTCCTTTCTGCAACACCATTTTATTGTGGTGTTCTAGG
>JAOVYX010014145.1:0-15330 GCA_035668315.1 Drosera spatulata
GGCACCTTCGACACCCATTACACCCGAGATCATCAAAACACATCCTCTTCCTCTGCCACACGTTCTCACTGCTTCCCACCGGGCTTTGGCCGGAACTTGGCCGGAAGTTGGCCGGAATAGTTCGTTAAGGCACTTTAACGTTCGTTTACGTCCAAATCTCGAAACCAAAGGCACCCAACACCACCAAGACACCTAACCCTATTCAGGAACTCTCTGTCATCACTCATCACCGGACCTCAGCCGGAAGTTGGCCGGAAACGTCTCCTTAGTGTTTCTCGGTTTATCCTTGCGCAAAAACCATGCTACTCTTCTCTGCATCGTTCCAGCTTGTCTAATGTTCCCTGATGATCATTGGAATGGTAGCAACGGAGTTCAAGATGATGGAGACGTGAAGATGGCGAGGTGAGCATGGAAGAAAACCCACGCAAGAAGGAAGAAAAACCGCGCATGGCCTGCTGCTTATTCGCGTTCATGGCGGCTTGTATCTCGTCGTTGTCCTCTTCCTCACACGAAATGACCATGACGAGAGGTACGACGAAGCTAGATGGTTGCCGGAGTAAGGCGGTGGTGGCGCGAAGCGAAGCAAGGTGGCGCGCAAGTCCAGAGAAACCGCACGGCTTCTTCCTGTTTTCCTCCCTGGCTGCTGAGTTCCCTAGCTTATGAGGTTCATGAAGTGGTGGGGATGTTAGTGGCGTTGGTGGTGGTGGTTGGCTCGTGGTGGAGGCCTGGTGCGGTTGGTGGCCGAATGGTGGATGGTGAGGTGGTGTTCGGGCAGTGGAGGAAGAAAGTAGAATAGGAAAGTGGAGGGAATTTGTATTTCAAAAGTTTTGATCCTTCTTATATTCTCGTCAGTCTATTTTTTATCTCAGTTTCGTAATAATAATCTTTCGTTATTTAATTCGTGTTGATTTAATCGTACCAAAAACGTTAATATCGTATTCCTTTTAACGATATAACTTTCTGAGACTAAAAATCGTTACGTTATAATATTATAACGTTGTTTCTTTCATTAAAAATAAACATGCGATCATAACGTCTTCCGATAATTAATCACTGTCGATTTAATTATCCCAAATATTTTATAGTAATATTTCATTCAATGATCTCAAATTTTTAAGCTCAAACCTGTGTCTCAAATGCATAATAACTTTAACGATGTAACGTTCATCGTTCATAAATTTTATTTATACGTTCGTTGCATACGCTTCGTACGTATATTTTTAACCTAAAATATATTTTTAAGTTCGACAAATTTTTGGGTTATCACAGGATAATTGTTCCCTCTTAGAAAAATTTCTTAATCAATTAGATGCAACAAAATAGATAACTAGGATCCCTTCCAAGGACAAACCAACATGACATCAATATTTCATCAAACGAGAAAATGAAGAGAATTGGAGTTGATTTAATCTCAATATAATCTCTGGGTTTAAAATAAAACCAAATATTGAATCGATGATTTTTATAATTGATGTCAAATTATGCAAATAGACATTCATTTTTGCCACCAAGGTTGGTTTTGTTCTAAAACTATACTTAGGTATGCAAATAGATAAAAAAAACTAACATCCTACATATCTGTTGTTAAAAATCCAATGAGACAATGAAGAGTACATAAATAAAGAGAATGTGCTAAGTTACGATACATGTCACTGGAAAGTAGATATTAATGTCATCTTGTCGTTATGTCCATCACAACTTAATCATTTACATCATATTTGAATAAAATATACAAACATCGGGTAATGAATTACCATGGAAGTTCAAAAAGACATCTAACAACGCGGACACGTACAAAACAGGCTACTACAACAAAATGCTAAGATAGTTATAAACAAGTGAAACACAAAAAGCACACAAAGACAGCCGCGCGGAGTGTAAGGAAGCAAACTAGTTTAGTGTTTTTTCCATAATACTCCCTTCATCCCATAAAAAAAAGCTACATTTACCACACAGACAATAAAGTATGTCATGCTAAGAAAGATCTGTATGAGGAACAAACAAAATTTTTTTATAAAATTATTTTAAAACATCAAAAAAAGTTTTAATTAAATACTATAATCTTGGGTAAAAATAAAGTTCGTTTCATATTGTTTACAATTAAAAAATAATACATCAAAATACGTAATGAATAATGCGTTATTGTTCGGTGTTGCAGTTTTAATGGGGCGGAGCTAGGGAATATAAATGTGACGCCCCAGTTTTTTATAACATATTAACACATAACAATACAAATGACGTCACTGTTGCTGAGTCCCAATGTCCCAACTAGACAAAAATTACTTAACCGATTTAAACTTAGAAATAAATAAAATGCATTTAAACATAAATCAATAATATTATCAAATACGGTAAGAACTTCTCATCTATTACATATTTTATTTAATTCATAAACCATAATACAGTAGATGCATATTACCATCATAACCTACATCCCCGCTGTCTCTAGCTCCTAAAAACACAGAGAAGAAAAAAAATTCAGAAAAATAATAACCATAAGCCATGTGAGCTTAATAACGTATCGGCCCCCTTATCAGAAGTTACACGAGAAAAGAAGATAAGAAAAGAAAAAAGAAATGATCACTTAACTCCTTTGTTTCAGCATTTTGAAACTTATCATACCAATCCGATATTCACAATTATCATCTTAAAAACACAGTGAAAACATATAAGAGATATTCTCAGTGTTACAATTGCGTCCTTGGTGAGACTTATTCAATTTTAACTTATCAAGTTTTATTTAACTTTAGTAAAGGGACATCCATGAGAGGGGATCAGCTAAACTGGAACCCAGGGTCTTCTACAATGGGTTTTCCTCATACCAAAACGACTTCACATGGTCGATGAAAGAATGTCACCACCAAGTCACTGTATAACACAACCGACGAACACAACGCTCTTTGTGTTTTATACCATGTAATTATCTCATCAATTTATGGATTTACACTCCTTTCACATATTCGTCCTCATTATACCAATAAATAAGACATAACACACACGATGTAATAACACTCCACAGCACTCATTATTTAGTACGTAACATTTACAGCCACTATTTTACATCAGCCACATTTAGTGACCACATGCGAAGATTTCAATGTATATTATTATATTCACGGTATAATAATATGCATCGTCACACACACAAAATTTAAACGTTACCTTTTTATTGCAACTTTCTCATACACACGCTCAACTTGTCCTTTATATCTTAACGAGCGACGTCTCCAAATCCTATAACATGATAAGATTCACATATTAATATATTTCCTTGTGAATGTTTGTTCGTGTTACGGAGTTAAACATATTTGTTCATACTTCGTGAAAAACCATAAATTATTACTAACTTAGGTTTGTTTTATTGTGTTTTTTTTGTTTTTTTTTTTGTTGTAGTGATGTTAGTTCACCTTTTTTTTTTTTTTTTTTTGGCTTTCTTCTTCTTTTTTCTTTTTTCTGGATAAAAGTGATGTTAGTTTACTTAGACGTGAATAATTTATCGTATTAGTCCCTATATAAAATCAAGCTATTTTTGTGTCAATATAAAAAATCTTGTATTCCTGTAGTAAAATATTACCATGATCAAAATGGGCCAGATAATATCTATAAACTATACAGAAGAAATATATAAGGTTTTTTTCTTATTCTTTTCATAAATAATGATGTTAATGTAGATTATTAATTGATTTTAATTAAGATAATAATGATTTTTTAAATATAAGAAAAACTTACCAATTAATCCTTATAGTATACCATGGTATCGCACTCTGAATTAAGAATATATATCGATTGAGTGGATCCAATTATGAATAACTTGTAAATTATATAAAAAAATATTTATTTAGATTTGACGACTTATAATTTGTTCATAATTTATGTTTTATTTAATTTGTTGAGGGTATTAGAAAACAATATCTTTTTTATTGATTTTGTCCGTAACAGGGATAAGATCGCATACAACTTGTCCTCTCTAGATCCTGTCCTGTATGTGATTAACTGGGTTTGTTATCATTGTTGTTGTTGTCCTGTCCTAGAATACATGTTTTGCAAGAAATTCCCAATTCATACAACACGGTAAAATATTTTTCATTTTATACAACTCTCATCTCTCTCTCTCTAAACTTCTTCAATCTCTGTATCACATCACCACCATCGTCGCCACCATGTCTCCACCACCACCACCGTAACCATGCCTCCACCATCACCACATCCCTCCCAAAACTTCTTCAATCTTCACATCGTACCACCACCACCATCGCCACCATGCTTCTATCACAACTACGCAAATCCCCTCCCACCAAATTAGTCAAACCCTAATCGATCAATTCGATCTCAAATTCTCTCTCTGAATATGACCGATGTGGTATATGTTGTTTTGTGGACGGATATGTCTTGAGGTGTATTACAACTCACGAAAATGATGCTTTCGCGGTATAAGTTATTTCGATGATTTTTGTTTGGTTTGATTTGTGAACGAATCATTTTGAACTGACGCACTGTTTTACTTTGAAACAATACGTCAGTATTTAATACTTGATTTTTTTAAAATCAAAATAATTATATTGGCTATTATGTAATAATGCTTTCAATTTTATGGTTATCGAGTTATAATGTGTTCAATTTTTTGTGGTTCTTGGATTTGTTAGATTTGAATCGGCGCATTGTTTTGTTTTTTGTTCTAGCGCACTGTTTTGAATAGTGCGCCAGTTCAATGAAACAGCGCGACAATATTTGTTTTTTTTTTAAAAAAAATTCATATTGGATACTATGTAATAATGTTTTTAATTTTATGGATATTTTTATATTTGTTGAGTTTTTGTGATTTTTCGTTTTGGGTTTTGGATTTATTGGATTTGAACCAGCGTAATGTTTCATTTTGTTCTGATGCATTATTTCAAACAGTACGCTAGTTTAATTTTTTTTAAAAAAAATACAAATTCATGTTTTTTTTTCCCAAGTTTATGAGTATCATGTTATAAATTATTATTTATGCAATTGTATAATGTTTTTTTTCAAAAAAAAAAAAGACACACTGTTTGTTAATACCGACGAATTGTTTGAATGAAACAGTGCGTCTGTGTTATATAAATAGTGCGCTTGAGTTTTTTGATCAGATAAACAAATTGAAATGTGTTTGTTTTTTTTTTTGTTCCTAACTTTTGCCAAGTTGTTCCATAACCTGACGCCCTGTTTCCATATTGTAGCATCAACGAATAGGATGCTCTATTATAATTATCACAAAATTTATCGAATGCATTCATCTCTCTGGTCTGTATATTGTTCTTTTAAGAACAAAAGTGTAGGATCAAATATTATTTGGATTTGTTGTTCAAATCAATGCGCCTCTTGAATTTGTTGAGGTGAATCGAAATTGAGTTTCGGTTTGATTTGATAGTGGATTTGAGTTGGTTTTGGTTTTCGATTTGGAATCCGAATGGTTCGATCAGTGCATCTTGATTGTTTGTCGTGAGTTTGGTTTGTTAATGGTGGATTTATGCGGTTTTGATTTGTGATAACAAAAAATTATAGTGAATGATAATTATTTTTTCGGATTGTACCCGTTGAGATTTTTTTTATAATTTTTGGGAATTTTTCCTACTTATTATTTGATATTTATAATCTAATATTAAATTATTTGGATTTTTTTGTTTATTTACTAGAATTCCTAACGATTACTTTATATTTTTTTCGTCCCAATTTAATTACAATACTTTTTTTTCCAATTCTTTTAATTGCGACGGTTTGTCGTTCGGTCGTCTTCGTTGTCACTCTGTCCTCGTCGTCGTCGGTTCATCGTCCATTCGTCGTCGTTGGCAATTCGTCCTCGTCGTCATCAATTCGTCGTCGTCGTTGTTAGTTTATCGTCGTGGGTTCGTTGATAAGTTCGCCGATCGATCGTTGGCTCATCGTTATCGTAGTTGAATTTAAAAATATTTGATTTTAGAAAATTTAATTTTAGATTGAATATTTATATTTTTAAAAAAATCTTCTAATTGATTTTAAGATATCTAATAAAAATAAAATAATAAAAAAATAATTTTTTATAATTAAAATTACATAACAATTCTTCTCCGATGGAATTGAGATGGAGCTACCAAATGGCAGTCATGAAAACTCCTCGCCCATAGTCGAGTGTGGTAAAATGCAATTCTCCCATCCAAAAGGATGGCGATTAGCTTGAGGCCAGGCGGCAGTCGAGGCGGCGCTAGGGTTTTTGGTGTCTCTCGATTCGTTTCGTCTTCTGCGTCGGCGTCGGCGACGTCTGATGTCCAGCTGCTTGTTGATTGTTGTGGGGTTGAGATTTGTTTTTTTTTTTTTTTTTTTTTTAGTGTTGCGTGGATGGATTGTTCTTAATCTTGTGTTCGTAAAGTATTGATCTTGGTTGACATGGTTTGGGGGAGTTGATTGCTCGGTTTTTGTTTTTGAATTTCATTTGTTGTACTTGTTGAGATGAAATACTATTGTTCTGAGCGTTCGAGCTTCCTGCTATTTTTAGACTCTTAGAAGGGCGACGTCCTAATTCTTGGCAGGACGCTTAAGTTGTGTATCCTGCTGTAAATGTGGACGGAAAGTAGCTGTGTAGGCTTTAGGTGGGCAAGCGGAGAGTTTCAGATTGCCCATAAAGAAACCTACATACATTCTCATGTTAACACGTACATCATTTATTGAGCGTTGTGTGTTGAATTAGCTGTCCTCGTTTTTTTTAAAAGCTTCTTTGACTTGGTATTCAGACTACAATTGAATTTTCTTAAAACCTCTATGATTACAATAGAAGTGAGTATTACTAGGGTGATAGAAGATGTTTTTTGACCTTGTTGTTGCTTAATCTGAGTTTTTAAGGATGCATATCGCTCAACTTCTGGATGAACATCGAATGCTCATTAATTGTAGTTGCTTTGCCCTTGTGTTCTAGATCGGAGAAGCTCGATTTGGAAGTCAAGAACGACTCAAATACACCAGAGATCAGATTTTGGAACTAAGGGAGGTAATACAGATACATCTTCAATGCATATGATTAGTGTTGGATTCTTCGCTCTCAATTGTCATGCTTTTAATGTGTCAAAGAAGATGGGTCTTCTCCATTATTAAACTGAAACAGTGATTTTAAACTTGAATTGTTTGATTCTGGTGGTGGTCTAGCTACTTTCTCCTTAGTTCTTCCTCATGCCATTTATTTTGTGTAATGGTTCTGGTTTTATCAAGAACTAAGGATGGTACCAAGGCGTGAACTTTTGGTATCCTTCTACTGCTGAGTTCACTATTTTGAGTGAAGTTCTACTGAGTCGTTTTTATGAGCCAGTTCATACTATGTTATCTTACCCTTTATCTTTGTTGCATATCTCCTTCCTCAGATACTGGTCGCTTGTCATGGATGAGGTCTTCATGGAGAATTGGAGATTTAAACTCTTCATGCTAAATTATACTATTACATTGATTTTTATTATCTTTTTTTTTTGGGGATGTTTGGTTAGAATTTTCATTGATGCCTCCGGAGATTGCTCTTCTTAATGATCTTCTGACAGCCTGTTTAAAATGCATGAGCTGATCATTTTACTTGTTGTTTAATGAATAAGGTCATTGTTCCCGAAGATATCTTGAAAATCAAGGAGGAAATTGAAGCGGAGTTACACGGCAAAGAACAGTTGTGGGGCCATTCAGAAAACAATTTGATTGCTTTCTCTGATTGTTTCTGGATGTGCCCCTACTAGTATAAGAATTTCCGCAATGTTATTTTAATTTTTACTCCATCTTTCCCATCATTCCATTGGGTAATATTGTAGTTGATACGGGTGAAAAGTATATATTTCACGTTCTATCTTTTGAGCTAAGTGAGAATTTATCTTGAGTTAAAGATCTTACTGGTTTCCTATGTCAGGTTTCTGTGCAATCTCCATATCTGTAATTTGAGCCGGATACTCGTGACTGGCGTGATCGTTCAGGACAGGCTTCAGCTCCTACAGAAGAGAGAAGTTGGGACTCTCTTCGTGAAAGTAGAGACCTTGGTGAAGCCTCACAGATTTCAAAGCAAAGTTCTTCAAACCAAGTGGTAAGCTGGTTGATGACTTTAAGTTGATGTATCATGATATCATCTTATAATTTAGTCTACGGATTCTACTTTAGCATTTTAATATCCTTGACCATGCCAGGTGTGTATTTGTTTCTAGTTTATTCAGTGATTCGGGTTCCAACCCAGTTGACTCTATTCAGAACTTGTATTATGTAGCTTCTTCCATAGGCATTGTGCTTATGTTATGTAACCCGATATCCTCGTTTTCCTTGGAGAAATTATCATCCTTATTTTCATAACCCACAAGTGTTGTTATATGGAATGTGGGAATGCTTATCTATTAAATTGTTGCAAGGATCTGAAATGCTTCAATCAAGCTTGGACATTGTATTCTGTTATAGGTGCTCTCTTCACTTATAGTATTTTTTTTCCGTACCAGAGTGGACCAACTCCTGCTCTAATAAAGGCTGAAGTTCCATGGTCTGCTCGAAGAGGTAGCCTCTCTGACAAGGAACCAGTTTTGAAGACAGTAAAAGGGTAACAATTTAGATTCTTTTTTTATGCATCGGGATAAACTTTTTGCATCTGTTCTTCGTGTTTCAGACTCTGCTGGATAAACAATTCACACGGGCATGTTAGTATATTATAGACTAGCTTCAGAATAGGGTGCAAATTTTGATTTGCTTTTTGCTATTCCTTTCCCTATCTGTTGGATAATCTAAAGTTATCTTATATTGTTTGGCCATTCAAGCCTCATGATTGGAGTTGTGGTGATCTTGCACTTGTTTTTATTACAACGATGACATCTTTGTACTATTTGTTTTGTGATCTGTGATGTTGACCTTTTTATTTGTTATTTAAGATCTTATTTTCTGCGTGCTGCAGAATACTGAACAAGCTCACCCCTGAGAAATATGATCTTCTCAAAAGCCAGCTTATCGATTCTGGTATAACGACAACTGAGATCCTGGAGGTTCTGCTTTTAAGCTCGCTTGAATTTTGCGAGATATTGCATTATTATCTTTTTGCCATCTTACTAAAAACATGTTGTTCTGATCTTCCACTTCAGGGTGTCATTTCGCTGCTATTCGATAAAGCAATTCTTGAACCCACGTTTTGTCCCATGTATGCCCAACTGTGCTCTGATCTCAATGACAAACTTCCTCCATTCCCACCCGAGGAGCTTGGTGGAAAAGAGATCACTTTCAAACGAGTTCTCTTGAACAACTGTCAAGAGGCATTTGAAGGAGCTGAAAAGTTAAGGGAGGAACCGAAGAAGATGGATGGCCCTGACCAGGAGGTGGAAATAAGGGACAAAGAAAGACTTTTGAAGCTTCGGACACTTGGTAATATACGTCTTATTGGGGAGCTTCTGAAGCAAAAGATGATACCTGAAAAGCTTGTTCATCATATTGTTCAGGTACCTTTTTTGACTGTCATAATTTCAGTGGATCTTTTCTTTTTACTTGACTTGGTTTTGATAGTATTTAATTTGTGATGCAGGAGCTACTGGGGCCTGATAGTAAGATTGTCCTACGGAGGAGAATGTCGAGGCTATATGCCAGTTTTTTAATACCATTAGAAAGCAACTTGACAAGGGACCCAAATCTCGACGCATAAATAATGTTTATTTCAGCCGTTTGAAGGACCTGACCGCCAACGTCCTGCTGGCTGCACGACTGCGTTTCATGGTTCGTGATGTCATCGACCTGTGGGCTAATCGCTGGATCCCTCGGCAGGAAGAGGTGAACTATAGTCCGTGTTTTCTTCAAAATCCTATCTCAACCACACCGTTTGTATCAAGTGCTAAGAAGCTTTTCTTTCGATCCCTTTTGGCAATGCAGGTTAAGGCCAATACTATTACTGAAATCCACACTGAGGCTGAGAAAAACCTTGGGCTGCGTCCAAGTACAACAGCAGGCATCAGAAATTCCCGTGGGATAGGTGCAGGCGGGCAAGGGAATCTCAGTCCTGGTGGTTATGCGATCAATCAACCTGGAACTGGGGGCATGATGCCTGGAACGCCTGGCACTAGGAAGATGCCAGGCATGCCTGGGGCGGATGATGATAACTGGGAAGTTGTCAGGAGTTGGTCAGCGTCGAAAGCCTCCGGAGGCTTCCAGCCACCACTAATGGGCAAACCCATAGCACTGTACTCAAAGCTCTTGCCACAGGAAGCGTGTTGTTTGCTATAGCAAGTTGTCACGGGGATAGAATTTCGTTACTCGTGCGGCACTCAGACTACTCCCTCATTCGTTTGAGTTCAGCCTTACTCGTCACCCAAGAGTGATATTTAAGAACATTAGAGAGTTTGGACTTGGAAGCAAGCTTGTATTGAGAACACTTGAGGTCTTACAAAGTTTTGAGAGTTTATAAGAATGGAATGAGTTGGGCTGAAATGAGATGGTTTGGTCAAAAGGTCTCACCTCTATATATACATGTTCATGGAGAGTTTTAGACTTGACATCTACACTCTTTCATACCCTTCTCCTCCTAAGTATATACAAGAGTCTTCTAGACTCTTTTTCTAAGATATTTATATGGAGTTCTCTAGAATGTTAGAGAAGTTTAGATCATTTTAGCCAACTCTAGAAAAGTATGAAATTATTTGGAGAAATATAGAGAACTCTAAATAATTCTTAAAGAGAACCCCATAAATTAGCCCGCGTCGTGATAAGATGGAGCCTTATAGCATAGTCATGGAAACGGTATAAGATTTTGTAGTCTTTTTTCATGGTATAAGATTTTCTATAGTCATTCACGATTGTTCAGCAATTGTCGTGAATTTCTTTTAGTCACGAAAATTATATGAGATGTTTTATCATCAGTCAAAGAATGTTTCAATAGACCTATTCAATTAGGTTGTGACTGTTTCAATAGACTTATTCGACTAAGTCAAACCCTAGCAAAGATTACCACTGGAGTGCCATGGAATGAATAAGCGACATGAACAAGGCAACGACACATAAAATTCATAATCAATTTCCCGCCTCATTTCCCCACAAGCACACATCCACAAAGGGCTTCACAAGCGATGACGACGACAGCGACGGCAGCGACGAATTCCGACGAAGCAAACAAGCTAGCGGTAGCAATGGTGCTTCTCCGATCAAAGCTGTTCCAGCCACCGCCGCCGCCGCAGCTTCCTCCTCCTCGTTGACCTCGCACTTCTTCCCTCTCTCATCCTCTCATCGCTGACACACAGGGATAGGTAATCAATCCTCGCTCTTGCTCTCTCGATCGGATAGCGATCTCGTGACCTGGTTGAAATTGAGAGGATCGAGTGGATCTCTCAGGCGAAGGATCGGAAACTCGAGATTCTGAGACTCAAGCAAGACCTAAAAGATCTTGAAGGTTTAGATACTCAGATTTTGCTCTTTTTTGTCTGTGTTTGTGGAATTGTGTATTTTTGGTCGAATGTGATGAATTGATTTGTGGATCTGTGGTGTTAGATGGTTTGATTTGCGATCTGTATCCTCAAAGTGCGTCTTGCAAGTGCTATTTCTTCAGTGATATGGGGAAATTGAGCTCTAGACAGGTTGGATCTAGTTCTAGTCAAGGGATTAACGATGTGCTTAGGCGGAGATTTCTGAGGCAAGGTATATTATAGTGATGAACGAATCTTCCACAGTGCTTTTAGTTTGCCCTAACACTTAGCCGATTAGCGTTTTGAATAGTTCTGTATATATTTTACTGAGATTGAATGAGAATTGTCCACGATGCTTTTAATTTGCACTAACTTGTAGCTGATCAGCATTTCTGATTGTTGCATGTATGTTGTAGTGAGATTGAATGAGAGTAGGAAACGGAGAGCTACTGATTCAGTTCAGAAAAGAATCTTTTCAGGTCTGCCAACACCTTATGTCTGTTCTTGCTTTCATGAACTTTAATCTGAGGTATTCCTATCGTTGATAACATAGTTAAGAGTAGCATTGTCTGCAATGAAAATGTTTTGGATTTTTGCTTAAGAACCCCTTGTGGATCCATTGTTCTGGTACACAGAACAGAATCCAGTAGCAAAAGTTGAGAATAGATCGCTTGCCATGAGTATAATTCATGATAATGCGCCAATCTCACTAAGGCTTTGCAGAATTTGACCAACTTATGATGAAAAGACTGTTGACTATATCGAAAGGATTCTCTCTTTGAAGAGCCTCAAATTCACGTGTCTAAAAAATGGGCATTTCAAAGCCTGATAGTAGGAAGGTTGCCTGTAGATATTGTGAACTTGAAATACAGAACATGACAGTGAAGATGAGATCGGGCAGCTGAGGATGGCAGGAGATTTTCTTATGGACATTTGCAACAAAGATTGCCTGGTCAGGATAGGTTTGTTTTGGCTTGTATTGTAATCTACAGCCAATTAGCTTATCAATGCGGCTAGTTGCTTCAAGTCTAATAGTGCTTTCCTTTTTGTCCAGGTTGAGGGGACTATTGCGGCTAACCTTGCTCATCAAGCTGTGGAGTTCATATCAAGTACATACGACTAAGTGGCATTTCTTTCTCAGGCTATTTTCTATGTGTAACAAATCAAAGCACCAATGTGTGAGCTCACTGAGTTTGTAGTACTATGATGAAGAAAACCAAGTGGCCACGACTGAAGAATGCTTATGATGAATGAAATCTACAGGCAGTGTTTGGCAGAAAACTTGCTTTCTCGAACATTTGACTGATACCTCCATTAATATCTTATGAATAACATCAGCGGACACTTGAATTGATTGTGTTCCGAAATTCGATGCGGTTGGTGTGCAGTTGTTTCCTGCAAGCTGTAGCAAATAATACTGAGATATTAAGTTCTAAGCTGTGTCATCATCAGTTAAGTTTTCCTTGTGAGACTCTTTTTTTTCCCCTTGTGAGACTAAAGTTTGCGATTCCAGATCAGATTGTTTACTCTTCATAGATCTTTTAAGTTATGCTCGATCCAAGGACTGGGAAAATTTGAGAGTTTTCAATTAAGTGTAGAGGACATGCATGCAAGGGGAATGCTAAGATTTGCGTAATCTTTCCGAGTTTCGTGTGCTATACTTGATCCTTGAGCTTGTTTATGCTCTATATAGCGAAGGTTTTATATCTTTCCATGGCTAAATGGCCTGCAAAATTAATACTTTGTTTTGGCTGAAAAAGTTAGAAGTGGATTCCAGTTATAGAATCTCTAGTGCAGTCTGCCGTACTGGATCTCTCGATAGTTAGGTCTCGGAGGTAATTTCCCTGATTGCTGGATTATTGTTCTTTTTAAACTGAAAGAATGTGCTTTCTGCCCTGGAGATCAGTTTTAGCATTCAATTATGTGGTACCTTAGATGCAGGAGTCCATCATTGTCAATATGTTGCCAGCAGTCCCTTCTTACTTTTCTCACATTGTCAAAATGTTGCTAGCAGTCCCGTTGTTACTTTTCTTCTTTTCCAGTCATCATTTGATATGAGGCCCTTGTGTATTTACTAGTTCGATGTGCTGTCCTTGAAGGTTCATTGAAGAATCTGCTGTCAATTGAGAAAGGATCTGAAGTCATTGAAGCCACTGTCAGCAATTTGATTGTGCGTTTGATTAGAAGGATGACTGTGCCACTTTAAGAGGGTAAATGTTGCTTTCCTCGAACTCCTGTATGCATTTTTCTCTCGTATAGCATTTCCTTTCCAGAAGGAAATATGTCCTGCATAAGTTCCTGGTATCCTCGCTAGTCAATCAATTGCTTAAGCGCTTTCCCTTTTGTGCTTAACTGTAACGATAATATGTAAACGGTTAACGGTATTGTATTGAATATAATGTTTCTAAAAGGAATGACCGCAAAAAGCAAAAATAATGCATTAGGCCGCTGAGATGACAATTAAGATGAATCAGGCCCTTAACAACATAAAGGTGACATATGCGCTGGTTAGAAAGTGATTCCGCTGGAACTAGAGCAAAAGGAAGAAGTTGTAGATGCAGAAATGTCTGTGTTCCTTTTTGTAGGTAGAATCAGGAAGTGGCTTTATATTTAACAATAATGTTTTGGACCTTTTGGTTGTAAAATAGGTGATGTTCTACTGGCTGAGTTTATTTATACGTCATTGCCGTTTATTCACGTATCTTTCTACCCTTTTTACAAGCTAGATTTGCTGTGGGGAAGCTGGTAAAATCCCAATATCTATGATATATCATACTGACTGTAGAAATGGACCTTCCGACTGCTTGAGATGTGAATTTTTTTAGCTTGAACCATTGCTAACCATAAACTTTGCGAGGAAGTATGGTTCGGAATATGACATGTAGGTGTGCTGCGAACAACAACCCGAGACAAAATGCGAAAACGGAATAATACAATCAACAAACAAACTAGAATCAACAGAAAATGAACGATACCAGATTTACGTGGAAAAACCCTCAAGGGGAAGAAAAAACCCACGGGAGAATAATGATTTACAGTATTTCCTGAACCTGATCGCTTAATCTCACTTTGTGTGCACTCAAACCCTCAGTAATCGACAAGCAATAGCCTCTGTCGATCTACAAACGTTGTCACCTTTGGAACCCCAAAAAACAAGCTATTAATAGGGTCCGCAAATAAAAAACAGATCTGGTGCACGTCGCGCCCGCGACACTTTTGCTGTCGCGCCCGTGACCCTGGCCAAAAATCCCCTGTGTTTTCGTTTGCGCGTCTAATGTTCCTTAAAGTTCTGGATACTCAAGACAGCATCAACAAGGTGGCTGGGAGTTAATCCATGCAGCTTTTCACCGATTGATGCTCTTTTGAAGTCACTGACCTAATTTTGTTGATAAAAATATGGTGTTTGGTACTATGATTTGACGTCCTCATTGGCTGTTTACAGAATTTGAAGGTTATTTTACTTTTCTCTTATTGCCTGTGTCAATTTGTGATTTTCAATGCATATACCAAACTTTCAGGGGAAAGCAATTCAGATTCTGACATGCAGCTCCAAGTCCAGCACCTGATCAGGAAGCTTGGAAGTTCATCCTTCCTTGGACAGCGTGTACTATTTGCTATGTGCCATCGGATATCTGAACTAGCTGAGAATATGCTCTTCATGGATCCATTTGAGGATTCTTTTCCCATCATCCACGATTCCGTGTTTGTAATGTAAGTAACTCAGTGCTCGATCATTTGTTATACTTCTGAACAGTTTCATTTTTGCCCCACTTCTGGGTTGTCTTTTATCCATGTTAAATCTCTTTTTCTTCCTCATTCGATTCTTTCTTTTCTTGAAGTGAAATGTCCTTATATTTTGCATCATGATCGTTAGCTTCTCATTAATGAGTTATCAAAGTTTTTTTGTTTTTTTGTTTTTTGTTTTTTTTTTTTTTTTTTTTTTTTGGGGGGGGGGGGG
>JAOVYX010014145.1:15350-62375 GCA_035668315.1 Drosera spatulata
CCGTTCACTTCATGAAATAAAACAGCAGATAGATGCCGACTCGATGGCACATTAGCCTATTAGGTGACTGCTAAATTCGAGGTGCTCTAAACAACCAGTAATGGTGCCAATTTGGGGACCAGTTTATAAGCTTATACAATATCTCTCAATTCCTGACTTGTGCTTTTAATAGAAGTCCCATTAGTGACAGTTTGGCACGTTCTTATTGTCCTCAAAATTGATACTCAGCAGTATAATCTAAATCATATGACTTGGAGAAAGGCAGCCTCTTATGAAACATATGCGACATTTTCATGTATGTCCCACAGGATCCAGCTTATCGAGTTTCTGGTGGCAGATCACCTGCTAACTTGGTCGAAAGAAGAAGCTTTTGACAGCAGTAAGTTCAGCATTTTCTACAGCACCATGTTTATCAAGTTCTGAAAAATTCTCACCAGTACTTATGCTAGTACACGGAAAATTTTCTGCCTCTGCATTTTGAGTGATGTATCAAATTTGCATGTTCATATAAGCTTCACACCATCTACTGACTACTGACAATTTACCATTGCATAGCAAACTGATGTGAAACTTTACAGGGTTGTTTGAAGAGTGGATGAAGTCAGTTGCTCACGCACGGAAAGCATTAGAGTTGCTTGGAAGCCGGGGAAGTCTCTGCAGTCTTTACATGGATCGGGTGATCGGTGAGTTGGCTAGACAACTGGGGCAGATTCCAACTCTCCAGAAGCAACACCCACATATTCTCGATTGCCTGTTTTGTTGATAGTGTCTCTCACAGCTTGAATCACATACTCCTTATCCTGGTACGCCTACTTCCAAGAATATAACTTTCATAAGAAAACTAAATTTTAGTATAGCCGACTAGTCGTATTATTTTACCATGTTGTTTTCTGTCACATGCTCTTGATACATTATTGAATTATGTTGACACTTAGTGGACAATAGTCACACACACACTTAGATGATATGCATGGGATGACATACACACACACACACTAAATTCAGTCCCAGCTCATTAACATGCCAAAGGGCAAAAATTGGATAGATTTAGATTCTCTCGTAATTATTATCCGATAAAGCTAACTTGGGATGGAACATGATATACAACGTAATTTGTACATTTATTTGACATCATTAGCCTGATTATTTTCTTTTGGGACATTCTGTAGCTTAATTAAACCCCACAGGACCGAGCACAAAGCATACATTCTTTTTGCTAACATGTGAGCAATTTGGCCGATTGGTTCAAGAGCTCGCACATGCTTAGATCAACCCCACACGCCGGAAATCCTTATGTAAAGGAAATGTTCCGCGCTCGTAGGATACTTCCGGAAACAGATCCAGTGAAGGCCGCGTTGGACCTTTAGTACCCTAATCATTCCCTATGATGAAGGGCCAGACTCTCCTATAAAGAGATACTACATAGACTGTAAACCTCCGTGCTACCCTTTTCACTAAAGAGTAATCAAATAGTGAAATTGACTCCTCAGCCCACACCCCAACAAGGCAGGGCCACAAACCACCTCTTCATATACAAGATGATTGAGTCACCACCATTTCTCACTGCTCACACACAATAATAGGTCAGCTTTCACTCTTGTGGAGGATATCAGTTGTATAGAGATGAGGAGTTTTTCCTTCATCTTCATTGCACTGTTGCTCTTGTTTAGATCAGCTGAAAATCATGAGATCACAGGGACTGAAGTGAGTGTTTCGTCAGTTGCAGATCAAGATGAAGGGTCCTTTTCTCTTGAGAAGGATGCTTTGCCTGAAGTGGAGATCAAAGCTAAGGGATCAGGAGGACATGGTGGCGGTGGTGGCGCTACTCACCGCGCCAAGTCGTCGCAGCTGGGCAAGAAAACGTCCGACGCAGCGCCTTGGAGGTGTATCTCACCGCTGTATATGGTGTCTGCTGTTGGATCCTTCATCTGCTTTCTATTTTTCCTAGGATGATTTCTTCACTTTATCTTTTTGCATCTGCTCATGTATGTAGCACGCCCTTGTAAGCCTGTCTTGGGGTGTTTTCGGTACTAAGATCTGTTTGCAGAAGCGGAATTTCGCATTGTTTAAGGCATTGGAATCTGGCAATCTTCAAATAATATGTTTACTATTGTTGGTGATTTGATTTCATCACGTGGAATCTGCTTCATGGATATGACGTTCTATCATTGTCCATTATCAGAAATCCGATGACTTGTTTTGTGTGTACTTTTGTTGGCTATTTAATACATGATCGTCGTCTTCTACATGGAGTTGGACCGACCTGAATCAGAATCTACGGGTAAGGTATAATTCGATGATGCAGATGTTGCAGATGTCGGAATATAATAGGATAATTGGGAATATTTATGGGAGCATGGTCCACTTTCAGGTAGGTTCCGTAGCTTTTATGTGTGACTCAGCAGCTTCATTGAAGAATCCGTCTCGATCCTTGATCCCGCAATGAAGAAGTTGAAAAACTGGTCTTGATCCTTGATACCACCACTACGGAAAAATGTTTAGCATATTCGTCTCTCTTAAAAAAAGGTTGTTGAGTGATTGATTTATCCCACAAGTTCAGCTGTGAACAACATCGATTACACCAAATTTCGGATGATTAGACACCGTCTGGGACAAAATCGACACGTCTGCTTCATCTCGGCACGCAAACCATAGAAACTGGCTATGGCACGTATGCAACAGCAGATGAAGTGCATAAGCACGGAGCAGTAGGACTTATCAACTACCCCTTTGATCGGGCATATTGTTTACCACCAACTACTTCACAGGTTTAAACAACAATTATACAGCTAAGTTTGATTTCAAAACAGAGTTTCCAGCTAGATTCACTTCAGCTTCCGCTTCTACAACAACTCTGTAATTGTTCAAACAACATGTAAATGGGATGTTCATATCCTGTCTATCTACCTATGTTTTCTATTTTATCATGTTGCCGTCGATAATCTACATGAAAACTTTTCAGCAAATTTTTTCCTTAACATTAGTAACACTAAAAATTAAACAAGATCTGTTCCTGTAATCAGCCCTGCTCTTCTGGCACCCCTTATTCGTACAAGCTATTAGGAGACAAGCACAATGAGAGCAGTTCTGTAACATGATATGGATGAAGCAGACTGTATCCTTGTCTTTCACGAACTTCGCTTGTTCACACAAATGCAACTCATCATACTTGTCGGCAGGTTTCAACACATTGCTGATTTGTACAACAGGAGCATTTGGCGACAATCGTCGCAGTATATATCACTAGCCTCCGCTGATTGGAGGTATAATGGCCAACTCGTCTTTATCCTTAACCATGGTGAATTCAGATGCATACTCCTCATTTAGAGCCAATACCATGCACCCGCTGATCTCTTCGAGGCCTGGAAACTTGGCAATCACCTTCTTCAAGCAATCCTGGGCGCTGCTACCAGAAGTTACCTCCAGTAACATCTCACTAGTTCCAGTCAGATCCCGAGCTCTTGCAAAGAACAGAACCTTCACCTCAATTAAGAACTTTTCATTTTCCGTGTGTACGTTGTCTTCACTTATGTTCATGGTATCCAGTTTTGTGTCCCCCATTCTGCAAAATAAGCAGCAGGTAGCAGCTCAATAGGAATATAGGATTAGCTGTCATATCGACTAGTATTTCACAAAACAATTTTACTCCTAATGTCCTAACCTTAACAGGACAGCTTTAAAAAAAAAATAACACAACGGCAGCGGTGGCTGAAATAAGTACATTATTCCAGGCGAAAAATATTTAGACAAGTTGAGACCATGCAGATTACATACTTCACATGGGATCAACCTCAAATGTAATGGAGAAATAGAACCCAATGGTTGATCCTGTAGAGGGACATTTATGATAATCTAAAGTTTCCCTCGATACGGGGCTCCAGGAATGGGCATGAAGAATTACACTGCAGAACAGTGAAGGTTCACTACTTGGAAAATGAGAATTTCTTAAACAATTTGCTTGATTGAGATGAGCAAATGAATCGCTTTCTTGGACTGATCTTTGTGGTAATAGACTCCTTAATAGTAACCCTCTGTCACCAACCAAACATGAACATGCTCTATGAGCTTCTGGACTGTACCGAAGAACCACGAATGCTGATGTAATTGAAGTTCAATGAACAAACAAGCAGAAACATTCCTAGTTGATTCTCCAAGACGAGAGCCGCATAGTTAAATAAGCCATGCTACTGGAAGTCTCGATTCGATCCCTGCCATGACAGCTAATCAAGGTCAACCACACCTTAAGGCATCGTCCAGGAAATTATCAACAGCAAAAATAAACACAATTGCAGCCGAGACCCTAATCGTCCAAATGGCCAAAAACATCAACAATCCCAATTTGCAACTTAAGCCTCAGCCAAATCGAAAACCGAACATACCCCGTCATCAACCACCCACCAGACTAACACCTACAAATCAAAACTCAAATCTGATGGAACTTTCCACCATTATGGCCAACAACATACTGAACTTAACAGTAAACTTTAATTGTTGCTCAGGTTTTCCATTGTTTCCACAACTTGGCATTGTTTGGCAATCAACAAAATGAAAAATCATAGTCACATGTCAGCCCCAATTCACGGAAACCCAAAAGATGAATCAGCAATCACAATCAAATGTATCAATTGAATAATCAATGGGCAATAATCAGAAAAGGGCAGCCATATCCAGACATATAAAGCAAGAGGAACGGCGAGAAGAGTAAAATTATGAGTAACCCAGAAAATTTAAGAGCAAGATGAACAATTGAAAGACTTCGAATTTGATTAGAAAATAACGAGAAAGAGTACCCCAAAAAACGCGAAGAGGAAGTAGAGGCAAGAGGGCGACGATTCTCGCGAACAATTATGGTTTTGGGCTTTACCTAAGGTTTCTCTTTGAAGATGTGTGTCAAGTCACTGGACCAGTTTAGTTGGTTAAGAAACAATCGATTTGAAGGTGGCTTATTACTTGTGCTTAAATTTGTTGACGTAATCCGTAAAGACACAACCCTCTTAGTGTATCTTTTATTCTCCCCCCAATCCCGTCAAATCATAAAATTATTTGGATTATTGTTGTCATTGAGTTAAATTAGAAGATAGACATAACACAAAAGTATTATATCTGAATGTTTAATGGGAATGTTAGAACTATCGTATTGCATGACATGTGACATTTAAATATTAATAGTATCTACGAAAAAAGAAGACTAATGTAATATTAGTTAATAAATTATTGTGTTATTCTTTTTAGTTGTTAGATCAATTAGATGTGAAATTGGTTTTTTTTTTTTTGTTCTTTAATTTAACGGTAAAAAAAACCCATAATAACGTATTATCTAATGCTATATTAGTCTCTTTTTCCCATAATCTATTCTTCGAGGGTATTCAAGGGCAAATATATACATAGATAATGCCATGCCGCTAACAATTAAATCAATGAACGGCCCCAATTCACAACAAAAGATTTATACACTTCCAAATATAGTCACAGCCGCACAGGCTAGGTACTTTTGCCAACATGAATCCTAATGACTTTCTAAAGGTAGCCTTTGTACACGAATTGCCCATATAAAATTGCTTATACATGGAATCATAATCATGGGGGTTGAGAACCACAGGGTTCTCATCCCCATCCTCCTCTTGACAAAATCAAAATTTCACCTTCCAGGGGCTAATCTTAGATCGTTGGTCGGCCCCATGCACGCATATTTGAGGATGTTGGTGGCAATGGAGGCGGCGGCAGCAGCCGAGATATGGGTGGTGATCGTGGTGGTGGGATTGTTCGGTTGGGTGGCGATGCCTCTGGGACAAAAACTAGGACCAATGCTCGGTTACACATTGGGTCTAACCGTGATGCCTAAACATTATATGATCATGGATCCTCCTGTTTAATGCCAATACGTTGCCATTCTTTTCGATTCATTATCATAGCAAGCAAGTGATTATTCCGCAACGCTGATCAAAGATGTATATGTGTTTTCTGCGAATCATCAGGAGATGTAGCTTCTTTAGTAGTCATATGAAAATGGTACCTGAAAAGGCTTGGTTCAGGTTCAGGTTCAGGTTCAGGTGTTCTTCACATCCTCCATTGAAGCAACCGTTCACGGCAAATGCACCTTATGTTTCCTTCGTGAGGGTTTCTCGAACTTAAAAACAGGGTAGCAAACATGATAGCGTTTTGCGATCCCACTAACCACGCCCAGGATCTCACACAAAGCTGCATCATTGTCATTTGTGATATGTCATGGAAATCCTCAAACCTTATTGATAAATATCCTCGAGAATTGAAGAGGTAAATGTCAGAATGAATCAAATGCTCACGATCTGCTCCTTCGCCAACCATCTTTGTATCATGATGTTTCACACCGAAGAGTGGATATGATTTTGTATCATTTTGTAACATTCTCCAATTGAAATCAACAATCACACATCAATATGGACCATATCGATAACTTTGAGATAAACAATACCAAACAAACGAATCACTTATCAAAACCACTAAAATAATCCTCTGCTTTCATTAATTCCAACCGCAAACATCAAACGATTTCCATATAATCTAACAAGAAGCACGGAAAACCTAAGCGACAGGATAGTAATGAATATCGCCGTCGGGATCTCGATCGCGGTCACGATCAACGACGACGATCGCATAGATCGCGTAAATGATCCCCGGAATATACCCCAAGATCGTCAACAACAAACATATACAGAACTCGATCTGCAACACAACAAAATCAAAAGCACAAAAAATTAGATCGAATCTAATCAAATCAGTGCTGAGTCGGAGAAAAGAGGGAAAGTGAGTATACGCTGCAGCAGCCATGGCGGAAGAAGACGCCGAGAGGAGGGAGAAGAATCGCGAGTAGGATTTCGCAGAAGATCGCGCAACTCGACGACGCCATATTTGTGATTTTGGGATGGAACGATGGGAGGGAGAGAGATGATGGTATGGGAATGAATGGATATGTGGATTTGGGACCTTAAAGTGTCTTAATTGGGAAGCAAACAAAGGTGTCACGACTCACGCATCATATGAGGAATCTTAGGATCCCACGTTATTGATCTAGGATAAAAAGAATATGATAATAATATTATTTGTTGTGTTGCTAAGAAGTAATAAATATTACAAATTAAATGATTATGAAATTTTAAAAATAAAGATAGTTCGAAAAAAATCTATATTTTTAAATATGTCTTAATAGTACATAATTTATATATTGTTAATAACAAATTTTATTTTTTTATTATTATATCAGTATGAATACAAAAACAGATTAGCCATTTTTTATTTGGATTTAACCATATTCTAACAAAAGCATATTGGTTTATTAATGAATCAATCTTTCTCGATTATTACTCCCCCGTTTCAATAGAATTATAATCAATTGACCTATCACGATGATTTATATGTGTATTGATTTTTTTATGTGTAAATTATCTTTTGATTTTTGTGTAAGAGAAATGAGAAAAAGAAAAAAAAAATAGTTGGGTGGGTTAATGTGATATCAAATAAAAAATATGGGTATTTGATATTTTTGTAGGAAATTTTTTTTCAAATATGATAATATTGTAATTTAGTTGGGATGACCTAATTTGATTTTATTATATAAAATCAAAATTATAAACAATAAATATTGTATTTTTTATTTATTTATGTAATTATATTATTTTCAATCGGTCTATTTTTTGAAAAAGTTGTATTTTTATAAAAATCAATCCAACTAACCCTCTTAATCCCTTCCAATTCATCCATTAAAATTTTACAAACATTATATTTATCGAAGGGATATTATAATATCTTTATAATCCTTTCTTCTCCTATCTCGCAAACAAAGTCTCAGGAATCTAGAGAATATATATCATGATATAAGTGTATCTAATAATAAACGAACGATCGAGATTAAAACAAATCAAATAAAAATTAAGATTAGAACACAAATGAAGGATTATGATTAGAAGGTTAAGTTCTAATCTTAACCTTTCATTTTATCGTTTAATCTTAATCATTTATTTATTAATATATAGGTTTAATGATACACTTTTTTTTTTTTAAAAAAGTTATGATTACATCATACACCTGTGAGTACAGATCAAACTCCTAATTTCTGAAGATCATAAAAACATTTTACCCACAATTGTACTTTAGCCAATGCCAGCTTACCCCAGCTTGAAACTCAACAAGTGGAATACATCAAAACCCACACAACACGAACATACGATGAACCACAGAGCCGTGAACCATAACAATCGGTACAGAGCGGTGGACCATTGTATTTGTATGTCTACTTCATGCAAGGAGTGTGTTGTTCCTTTCCCATTCCATTTGTATTCTCCACAATTTCCAAATCAAAAAGAAATCAGTCAAAACCTGTTGACGGTGAAGAGTTCGCTCTAGCAGGGTAGATGCTTGAAGGAACCCAATTGAAGCATAAAGAACTCTCAAGACCTCGTCTTTGAAGGAACCCAATTGTGATTATCGATCGAAACCCAAAACCCTTGTTTCAATTTTGAAAGAACGATTCTTTTCTAGGGGTTTTGATTTGTGGGCAATCGAGTTTCTGTGAGTTTTAGGGCAGAGGAATCCACTCTGCTGAATCTGATCAGCAATTGAAGTTGGGGCATTCAGTGAATCAGAGGTGGGATTGCATAATCGTTGAGATTAAAGTTGGATTTCGATGTCTTGGGCGAGCCCAGGAGATGTTTTCTTGTCCACTTCACTTGCTACATATCTTGATAGTATGTACTCCAGTAATGTAGAACGCTTTTTTGTGTTCTTCATTTTCTTTGGCATGATGGGTTTGTTAGTGTGTTGATTGTGGTGTCATGTTTGCTTTTGAGGATCGTTGATCGATTGGTTAGGGTTGTGAAAGGGATTTGAATAGGGCGATCTGTGCACAATGGACCGGTTCCTTGCTTCATTGTCGAAATCGTCTTTACTTTTTTCTATCAGCTCATGATTCAACCTTTGGCAGTGTTGTCGATGAGAATGCTAGCGATCCTCTAATTCTGTTTGGGACATCATATTGGATACTTCCTCTCCATTCACTAATAGACCATGGGCTAGATGTAGTACTTCTGCTGTTTGAAAATATGTAGTGTGTAATAGGGCGCCTTGTCTCCAATACTTGTGTCAAACTGCCCGAGGAATATTTTGTAGTGCCTTCCATGATCAGCTTAATGCTTCATTCCATTTTATGCTTGCTTTTTGTTCCTTTTGGAGACTAGTTTTTCCTGCACTCTATTCCAAAGTGACCGGCTTGGCGCACTTGATTTTTTGCTTCTTCATTTTATGTCAAAGCACCGGTACTGATGGCACATACTTGATGCCAATTGTGTAGTACGCCGTGAGCAGCATCAAAAAATCTATAGCTCGTATGTTATCAGGACATTTTGGTTTCTACATGCCAAAATTTATTCCGTTCTTGTTGCTTGGGGAATAGTTGAGATTCTTTTGCAGCACAAGAAGTTGTAGTAATTGACCCGTGTTTTAAGTATGGCTTGGATGTGGTTTTTGTGAGGTGCAACACAATTATTCTTCTTGTTTCAACTTATCATATCTTGGTGCAGGAAAGCTGCTCATATTGCTGAGGGATGGGAGAAAGATCTTTGGAATACTTCGTTCATTCGATCAATTTGGTATTGGCCTAGATTTATGATGTTACTACCATCTCCATTTTGAAGGTTCTTTCCATGACAAGTGTACTCATGAAGTTATTTTCTGCCATCTGCAGCAAATGTTGTTCTTGAAGCTGCCTTTGAGAGAGTAATTGTTGGAGTGCATTACTGTGATATCCCTCTTGGCTTGTATATTATCCGAGGAGAAAATGTCGTCTTGATTGGAGAACTGGTGTGTGCATTTCCCTTGAAACACTTTCAGTTTGTCTTATGGCTTGGTCGTCTTACATTTTTCTGCACCTCGCGTGTAGGACACTAATATGGAAGAACTTCCCCCGAGTATGACACTTGTGTCTGAATCGACGATAAGACAGGTAATGTTTTCAGTCATTATGAAATACTCCACTAGTTTTGTTCTTTCTGTTTGGGAACTTTTTTGCTTGACGTGCAAGCTTTATCGTATGTTTCTAGTCCACGAATTTGATGTTGTTCTCGCTGTAGGCTCAAAAGGTCGAAAGGGAAGCTACTGACTTGAAGGGGATGATAAGGAAGCGGATGGAGTTTCTTGATATGGATTAGAAGTGGCTTTTCGGGTCTTCGGCCAGTATTCTTGCATTCTCTCCCAGTATTCTTGCGGTATGATACAAAGTAGTGGATGAAATGCTTTCGGATATGGTGCTTCCATACTCATGAGACTAGTCGATGTTAGATCGTGATGCATGGTTTATATGAACGAATCCAGTAGAGTGCTCTCTTCAGGGAATCGGGATTTTCTTTTTTAAATATCAGTTGTACAATTGGTATGCAGAATTGTATACTTCCTTTGGGTGGTTTATTTGCTTCCTTTCAGTATGGTTCTTGAGAGAGTGTTGGATGTTGATGTTAAAAATATTTGGTTGCTCAGTTAAAAATATCAGTTGGACTGTTGAATCTTAAGATTATTATCTAGATTGTGGTCACTGTCATTATCGGTCGTGTGACTGAACTGGCTAGCGATTTTTCGAGTGATATTTTCGTAACTTGAGTTATACTGTTGACAATGTTATAGCGTGACCTTGAGGACAATGTGATAGGAAACTGATATAGATGAACACTCCTTCAAAACAAATTGTAAACAAGCACATCTGAAAGAAACCTCAAACTTTTTAGATATTCCGTCCAAACAACTGCTACACATATCTCACATAATAATACTATCGTCGCTTTTGTCTTATTTTACAAAGCCATGAACCTGTTACTCTTATCCGATGTGGCATATATTCCAATTAAGATTAGTTTTGCACATTCATTGTGTTTAGTCTTGATTAAGTTTTGGAGCGTTGCGAGCTTAGATGGTCCTAAACGCATCAAAGGACAGAAATAGTATTCAACTGGTAGAGATAGCGATTCCTTAAGCAACATAAATTTTTGTGGGCCTCCCTCGTCATCAAAATTTGGTCCATCGATATTATTTGGAAATTAATGTCATGAGCATCCCTTGGAGAAGAAACTAATGATTCCTCGATTGCATGCAAAATATGTGACTATTGTATGGTTGATCACTTGATCAAGGGTTAGACTTTGATGTATATAATAATCGCCAAAGGATTGATGTTGTAAGAAGCAATCAATAAGTTGTTACAATTGGTTCTAACAGCATGATACACTAGTTTTGAATTTCTATGATTTTTTTCTTGAATTGTAGAATTGAGCATTTGTGCTGTCAGAGCTAATCCATCCATTATACTGTGGAACTATTTGTAACAGTTGTTTGCTGCTACTGATATCGTAGTCTAAGCCTATCATGCGGGTACTTCATTATACGGAGATACTTTCAGCTTGGCGCATATGAACCATGTATTATATACACACAAACACTGAACTTTGAGTCCTATTGAAACATTAATCTAATACCTGAGTTTTTTTTAATCTTGGACTTGAATATTTTGTATAGTGGGCATATTATAAAGACTAACCTGCATGGTGACGAAACATAAGCACAGATGATCATCATAGATTTGAAAGCTATAGAAAGGATATTCCATGCACAAGTAATATCCTCGTGAGTGGGTGGTCTCAGTATACAAGAGGGTTTTTGTCATATTGATCTATGTAGACGGACGACCTTGTTTAACAAATTTGGTCCCGCAAGTAGCAATATCGACCACATTTTCCACACACGTCTTAACATCGAAGATCAAATGAAAAAATCAATTCATTTGATGAGATATAAAAGAGGCGTATGTTTTCGCGGATATGCCATGATCGTGAAAACTCAATAGATAGACGATCAGGTAACATTGAGATTTCAAATTTAAAGTCGATGTGATGATATTTTCCCAGTCAAGCTAGTACTGTTGCTTCATTGAACCAAAACCTCCAACATACAATACTACTAGCAGTTTTTCTGGCTATTGCATTACTTGGAGGTATATTAGCAAGTGGATGCTTTAAATGCAGGCTAATCATATTTAGGAAAACCAAAGAAAAAAAAAAGTTTACGTGACTTAAATCGTAGGCTAATCCACCTCATATATTTACGATATGATGCACAAAAGCAAATCCAAATTTTATCAGCACAAGCTATAATAAATCAGCAGAGAGCATATTCCATATGGAAATACTATTCCAACAAAATTGAGGTACGTTTTTAAACGAAAAAAACAAAGGAGAAACAACAAGGTCTTGGGATGTCACGCATATTGATGAGACAGCATAGTCCATGGTCTCGGCCTCTCGGGCCAGAAAGCATGTGTACCAACCACATATCTTATGGACATAAATTGACCTGAGATCATTGTAGAAATTCAAGGCTCATCAATGATCCAAAACCATACTTCACCCACATACTCAACGCTGTTGTCATGACACTTAAATTATTCATCATTGTTCAGTACTCAATAATTGGAGCGAACCCAAAGAATGGTTTGCAGTAATCTGGATCAAATTTAATCTAGACAGTTATTAGACGGCAATAGTTATGATGTACAGTACAATTCTAACCATAACACCAACCAGTCTATGCATCGAATGTCACAGAAGTCGGAACTCGAATGTTGAAATAAGAACAATTGCTCCTCACCCTTCACACCTCACCCCTTATACAAATAAATAATAATAATAATAATACGAATAATAAAAAAATATGAGATATGAGGGTGATTAAGGGTCTAAAAAACAGGGGGAATAATGAAATGGGATGTACCAAATTCAAATTGTCGACAGGTATCCGCCACACGATTCCTGGCATCTACTCTACAGATTCCCACCAGTTTTCATATAAACTCAACCACCTCCCTACCTCATCACTCCCCACACATCTCATCCCCTCAAAAACCCAATTTCAACCAAACAACAAAACCGAAAGCAGAATCATCTTCATAATTTGATCGAACAAGCAAGATGGAGATGACAGCCATGGAATCATCACGGATTGAACCACTGCTCTTCTCCGACCTCGGCGGCTTCGTAGTCCACAATGTTTGGACCTGGGTCGCGCTGTTGTCAGCCGCCATCGGCTTCTTCGGCCTCCGTCTCTTCCCTGTTCCCTCCACGCCCTCCTCTCCCACCACGATAACCTCCTCGTCGAGGACTAACCCTTTCGCCTCCAAAACCCGCTCCGACAATGATCACTCCACGTCAGCCACCACGCCATCGTCGTCGTTGCCTGATGATCCGACCTCATCTCACTCGACCACAACCGCGACGATAAGTGCCTGCACAACAACGGAAATCGCAATCGACGGGTGCTGCAGAATTAGGCGCCGGAAGATTACAGTGGCGTATTACAGAGACGAGGAGGAGGAGGAGGATGACGTGGTGGAGGAGGAAGAGGAAGAGGAGATTGGTGTTGATGATGATGTGGATTTTGGTGGCATATGTGGAGGTTATGATGACGTAGTGATGAGGTGGCAGGAGGCGAGCAGGTGTGCTGAGTTGGAATATGAGGTGGTGATGATGAGAATGCGGGAAATGGGATGGTATAAGTTCCAGGATCTGTCCGTGTTGGACGGCAGCGCGGTGAGGCTGTGGGAGGGTGGCGTGAGGCGGCCGACGATGATGTCGTGTTTTGCTCCGGCGGCGGCCGTGGTGGCTGATGGGTGGTTGATCAGACGATGATGTAGTATTAATTGGAAGTGCGGTAGATAGATTGGTCGCGGGCCGGCGTTCCGTGGTTGGGAAATTTGGATGTTCAAGTCTGTATGATGAGACGAGAAAATGTAAATATACTCTGTAATATCTATATGGCCAATTGAGAAATGAAGCTGCTCTCGTTTTCTCATTTGTCTGTGAATTACTTGTATGAAGATCATCTTTTTCTATTATTCGAATATTAAAATATAATTAATATATCATATTTAATAATTTTTTTATATAAAACATATCAAAATAATTATTATATGTTATATTACATTCATCATCTTCTTTTTTCTTTTCTCTCATAAATCCCAGATACATCCCACTTATATCCCATTATTAAAAAAATATTTTTTTCAATCAAATATCATAGAATTCAATATAAACATAAATCCGCACGTTGGATTAAATTATTCGCTATATTATGACACAGAGGAGTATTTCAATAAAGGTTCTCACTACTTGTCAATGGTTTGAACTCATTGTTATTATCACGAATGTTATTGATTATATGATATAAAGTACTATTCCTTCCATTTCGTATTATATGCACCACTTGTGTAATTAGACCGTCCTACAATATAAACATGAAGTCAAGAGACAACTGAGAAAGTTGAGGCAAACGGGCACAACTCGGGAATATGTGAAGGATTTCACGGAGTTACTTTTCCAAATCAACGACATGTCCGAGGAAGACAAGCTCATCTACTTCGAGGATGGACTTCAACCGTGGGCACAACAAAAGTTACAACGACGTGGTGTCCAAACTCTTGCGACGGCCATAGCGACGGTGGAGTCCTTCATCGAATTCAAGAGGAGCGAGTCTCCAAAGGATAGGGAGTCAAGGAGTGACTCCGAAAAAGGTGGAGGAGAGAGCCATGAAGGGATCGAGCCGACTTCGAGTTTCGCTAGCATGAGTGACTCGAAAAAAGGAGAGCAAAGAGGGTGGAAAAAGAGCACATCCAAGGACGCGTGAAAGTCCAAGGGTGAGGTGAAGTGCTTCTCATGCGATGGCCCTCACTTAATTCGGGAATACCCGAAGAAGAACACTCTCATGGTTATGGTTGCTCGGGTGAAGGAAGAACCCGTGCAAGAGATGAGATCTTTGAGGATCGTTAATGCGATGAAGACCACAGAGGAGAAGTCTTCATCAAGGATCCTTAACGCGATGAAAACCACGGAGAAGAAGTCTTCATCGAAAGGGTTGATGTACGTCGATACGGCAATCGAATCGTACACAACTCATGCTTTGGTTGATACCGGGACAACTCATAGTCTTGTTTCACGGGGAGAGACAAAACGATTTGGATTTCGAGTCGACAAAGAACAAGAATTATAAACGATATCTCAAAATTAAATAAAATTTTAATTAAACAAAATCAAAATAATGAATAACGTTTAAGATAATGAGTGTTTTTTTTAGAAAAAGATAAGGAGTTTAGGTACAAATTCGATACAGTCGACTTACCCTGATTTGGGGCTTTAGGTAAATACATGTTGCCCCACCCGTGACATTGTCCCTTGTCAATTTTATGGGACACAACACAAGTGTTTAAAACCCTGATTCCGATCTCCACCATCTCTTTTTATCGGCCACCGCCATGGAAGACATGGAGACAAACGACCCTCACCACTACACGGCCGCCGCCGCCGAAGATTCCGGCGATCTCTGCGCCTCGATCCTCACTCGATTCAGCTACTCCACCAAAGAAGACCACAAGCATCTCTGTGCCGTCATCGGCGCCATTTCACAGGAACTCAAGGACCACAACCTCGGTCTCTCCTCCGCCGCCTACTTCGCAGCCACGGTTTCGTCTCTCGAACGATTGTCTGTCGATCCTTCGAGTTCGATTCATGCTGTGGAGGCATTGATTACGATTTTGTCTATGGTGATGGTTAGGGTTTCGGTGGGGGTTTTGAGGAAGAGGAGAGAGATGGTGTCGGAGTTGGTGGTTAGGCTTTTAGGGACAAAGGAGTTGCCGCCGAAGGCTAGGGTGGATGGGTTGAAGTGTGTCGTGCTTGTTGATTGTTAGGGATGGTGTTGGTTGGTCTGACGTGTCGAATCTGTATGGGTTTCTGCTCAATTTTGTCACTGATTCGCATCCTAAGGTAAACTTGACTTCTTTGTGCTAATATGATGCATCGTTTCATGTCGGATTGATGGGCTCTTAGTTGATGGGGCTTGAAACAATTGAATGTATTGATGAGGTAATAGAAATGAAAATTTGAGGTTGGGTGGGCAATTGCGATGGATGGGATAAGAATCAACTCTCAACCGAGTGCTTTAGTTGCGTTAGGTTTTCAACTTCTTTTTACCGTTCTGCAGCATAATCAATTCGTTATGTTCTGTCTTTGGAGATAGAATAAAAAATGACTGTCAACCATGAGAATGATCATAGCCATAATATTTGTGAAGCATCGTATACTTGGAAGTGAGTAGTGCTGAGCTGGTCCTGTCTATAGAAAATTATCGGGGCCATAATCTGTTGATCGTCGAGGGTAGTCTGCCCTGTAGATATGGCTAGCGGCTGGTCAGTTGTCGGTGCACTACTGGATTAGGCACCGACATCAGAATTATTACTGTTCTGCATATCTTTCGTTGTTTGATCTTATAAATACTGAAAATTATATGGTGTTTTATTTTTTATGGTTTGCCTCTGATCAGGTTAGGAAGCAGGCACATTTATGTGTGCGAGATATCTTGAAAAATTTCCGAGTCACAACATTGCTGGCACCTGCCAGTGAAGCGTTTAGCAATATGTTTGAAAGGTTTCTGCTGCTGGCTGGGCGGTCAGGCACCAGTGGTGGTGAAGGGACTAAAGGAGCTCAGGAGGTGCTTTATATCCTAGACACGCTCAGGGATTGCCTTGTTTATTTGTCAAAGAAGCATAAGTCTACTATCTTGAAGTACTTCAAGACTCTGTTGGAACTGCATCAACCCCTTGTTTCAAGGCGTGTAACAGATTGTCTATATTCTCTTTGCTTATACCCTGAACTGGAGGTTGCTCCTGAACCCCTTCTTGATCTATTATGTTCGCTGGCTCTTTCTGTGTCAACAAATGAGACATCTGCTGATGGATTGACATTTACTGCTCGGCTGCTGGATGTTGGTATAAGAAACGTCTTTGCTCTTGATAGGCAGTTCTGCATCGTGAAGCTTCCACTTGTTTTCAGTGCACTTTGAGGTTGGTCGGCTTAATATTCCCTCCGTCCTATTTTGCTTGCAATCGTTTGACCCGACACAAGATTTTGTGTGTTGAATTTTAGTGAAATTTGATGAAGAAAGAATATTTTTTTTAGAAGTAGTTAGGTTTACAGTAGCAATTAAAAGAGGAGATAGTGAGACGTATTGTAGTAAACATGATTGATTTGATTTTTTTAAGATTAAAAATTTGATAAAAGAGGAAAGGTTGGGACATCTCAAAAAGAAAAGTGTCCCATGTATTATGGGACGGAGGGAGTAGTTCTTATACGATATGTGTGGATTACTTGATTCTCAACTTTGCCATTTGCATTTGATCTTCTCAGATATATTGGCATTTGAGTATGAGGAAGCCTTGTTTGCATCGGCAGAGACAATGAAATCTCTCATCAACACTAGTATAGATGAAGACTTTATCCAACGAGGAGTTGGCAAGAGCTTATCTAAAGCTGGCATGGAGACTACAGAGCACGGACCAACTATTATTGAGAAAATTTGCAAAACCATTGCAAACTTGCTTGATTATCAATATTCAGATGTATGGGACATGTCATTTCAAATCGTGTCAATCATGTTTGACAAATTAGGTATATGTATAATTCATGCTTTTTGGTATTCCTTTTTGTTTTGATTCATTATTGTGGTGCATTCGTGACTTATTTGATAATTGCTTTTACGTTCTTCGTTTTTATGAGTAGGTTTTCAAACAGATTTGTGTTAAATTTTCTCGGCTACTTTGAATCATGCTCGCAGAGGGATATCTCTGGGTGAACATTGTATGTTTGACATTCTATTCCTAAAAATTCAAGCCTTAAGTGACCATTGTGCATTAACCCCACAACTTCGAATATTTCAGGTGTTTATTCCTACAACTTATTCAGTGGAACACTTCATAGCCTTGAAGAGATGCAAAAATTGTCAGATGAAGACTTCCCATACAGGAAGCAGGTGACTTGCATTCTTTATAGTATGAACTTTTTTGGAACAGTTATGAGAGTTAGTGCCAGCTTATTGGAAAGTGGTCTTATTTTTAAATTTTTAAATTTTTTTTTGAACTTTTGGTTTGTTATTGACTCAATGTCTCATGTAACGACCAATTGAAAAAGTAAATTTTATGCATATGATATGAAGCGTTGGAATGCATAACAAAATACTCTTATGTTGAAGTATGATTATTTGTTAAGCCTTAGAGTAGCTCAAGCATATTTTGTTTAATCCTTTTTTGTGCGTCAACCAAAAGAGAAATGTCAGTTTGCAATGTAGTTCGTTCCTTGGTGTAACTGTAATTAGCTGCAAAGAATGGCATTTACAAAGTTGATACTTAAAATCTTGTAGTAGGACTGTAGGAGCCTGGAGACCACACACATGAATGTTTCTGTATAGATATAGTCCTGATAATGTAGAATGAGAACCAATCAAGGGCTAGATGAGAAAGTGAGTGTGGGCAATGCCACTCTTAACATAATATGACTGTATGATAATGTGTAAGGAATGGAAGGAGCATTACGTGGGGTGTAGGTGAAGTTCAATTAAGAATTTGGAGGACACGATGTGATCTGGCATATGATTTTGGCACTGATCCAGCTATCCTATATAAGGTAGCAGTGTCTAATCATCATGAATGAGTCATTCGGTGAGAAAAGGCTTAATTTGTTGTGGTTTATGTAAGAGAAGAGGTGAGACGAATTAAATTGTACAGAATTAAGAAGATTAAGTCCTTATCCTGTTACATGTTTGACGAGTCATTGTGTTCCATTCTACAGCTGCACGAATGTATTGGATCAGCATTAGGAGCTATGGGACCAGAAAAATTTTTAAGCCTCCTGCCACTCAATTTGAGAGCTGAAAATCTATCCGAGGCAAATTTGTGGCTCTTCCCGATTCTAAAGCAATATACAGTTGGTGCACGATTAGGCTTTTATATCAACTCCCTCTTGAGTGTGGTTGGACACATAAAGGAGAAATCAAGAAGGGTATGTACAACTTCTTCTGGTGTTAAAAGTACCTTTATGTTATACGAATTAGCTTTGAAATTGCTCTTCTTCTTCTTTTTGCAGCTCGAGGCCGAGGGAAAAATGTTCTCATCGAGAAATTATGATGCAGTCACATACTCCATTTGGTCTCTGTTGCCCTCCTTTTGCAATTATCCCTTTGATACTGCAGAAAGCTTCAAGGATCTTGAGAAAATTCTGTGCCATGCTCTGAGCGAAGAATCTGATCTGCATGGTATCATCTGTACTAGCTTATGCATCCTTGTTCAAAAAAACAAGCAGATTGTAGAAGCCGGAGGTGATATGGTTGTAGATGAAGTAAGCACGTCCCCTATGCGAGTTCTGGCATATTATACCCATGAGGTCGCTTCAAGTAATCTGAGAGTGCTGAGGTCATGTGCTCGAGATATGCTATCCGTTTTGTCAAAGGTTTTCTTGAAATCTTCGGGTGGTTCTGGTGGAAGCTTGCAGGTATTCATCTGTTTTGACTTTTGTTCTACTATCACCCCCTTTGTTTGAGTTATTTGGATGTTAAATTGTTTTACTTGCTTAATTTGTCTGTCTACTACTGTACAGTTAACACTGGTGTTGGGATGTTGGCTTTTGCTGCTTACTGTTGCTTTTTTTAAAATAGGTTTTCCTGCTTACTGTACTCAATTAACTCCATTCTTAATCAGGGGAGTGTTGAAACATGGGATTCCTTTTTGCTTATTGATCAATCGTTCATACAAACGGGGTTTGCATATAAGCTATTCATACATTGACTAGCATTATTGGTTCCTATGACTTTGAGTCAACATTGGTAGGATGTTTTTTGTGTTTGGATGATGATGCTTATGAGTATGCTTGTATCCTTCAAAGTTATCACTAAATTATCTAGTCCTTTACATACTATAACTGACACAGGCATGATTGCAGAAAGCAATTGGTCAGTTTTCTTCAATAGCCGATAAGAAAGAGGCTGTTGTTTCACTTGTGTTCAAGAGTGCTATGCAGAAGCTTTTGAAGCTTACCCAAGATGCCACTGAAGTGGTGAATGTTCGGAGTTCAATGCAGATTGATGATGTGGCTAACAACAATTCCTTGTCTGTTGCGAGGTTTGGTTCAAGCTCAAACATTTGAAGCTTCTTTTTTATTTTTTAAATATCGTTGATGATCATAACGTGCAAGTTGACATGTTTTCATAACACTTGCAGAGGTCAGCTGCTGGATTTAGCAGTGTCCTATTTGCCTGGGTTGGGTCCCAAAGAGATAGAAGTCCTATATCTTGCTGTGGTTCCATCTCTAAAAGTAAGTCTGGGATTTTGTACTATTTTCTTTTGTTATTAAGTTTTTGAACTTAATACAGAACTGTCAGGAAATGACTGATCATATTATCATGGGCTGTAGGATGAAGATGGCATAATTCAGAAGAAGGCATACAAAGTTCTTTCAGTTATCCTCAAGGTAATCGTTTACTTCTATAATCTAGTCTCCGCTTATTAAGTTTCTTTCCTTTGTATTCCTGAGCTTCCGCAATATCTGTGTGAGTTCGGTGTTTGTGTACAGTCAAGCTTTATTTTTATGGGTATGTACAGTCAAGCTTTATTATAATTCTCAGTATGAGTTCGGTGTTTGTGTACTTTGCGGCAATGGCTCTATGTGAGCACACCCAAGTGAATTCATGATCTAAGTTATATATTTTTTTGGTCTCATCGCAGGATTGTGGCAATCTTTTTTCATTGAGACTTGAGAATCTGCTGAAAACGATGATTGAAGTGCTACCTTCCTGCCATTTTTCAGCTAAACACCACAGACTGGATTGTTTGTACTACTTGATCTTGACTGCTTCAACGGTCTGCTTGAGATAGTCTGAGACGTGTCGACTTTATATGTTAAAATATCCGAGATGATGCTTTATCAATTAATTATGTGCAGGATGATTCCCTGTCAAGGGGAGGCGAAATCATTAGTTCTTTCCTAACCGAGATAATACTTGCCCTGAAGGAGGTACTTCTTTATCTGTCATTACTAGTGTATAATTGTTCAAAGTATTATCTGTACAGTGTCCTCTTATTTCTCTTCTATAATCTTGTTGCTAAGATCTTTTGCGTAAATTGTTTGCCTTCTTTTTCCTGTTCAAGTTGATGAGTTTTATAGGAAGTTCTTGATTGTGGATCTGAATCCTGATACCCTGCTCTTCATCCGGACTTGGTGGCCCTCTCGCATCCTTGTACACATGCGTGTCAGAGTGAAGGCATTTGAATAGGGTGCATGTGGGATGGGTGGGATTAAAAAAATATACTAGCAATAATAAAGCAATTATGATTAACTGCATCCTTGGCCCTAGCTCACCCGTTGTTTTTCTTGGCAATTATTTTTTGTTTGTTAGAAATTCAAGCATACTCTGGTTCGCTAAAAAGTAACAGGGAAAGAGAGGGGGAGGGGGGGTTCAGTTGTTCGGCAACTGCATCGCTGCTTTCCTTTGCAGACGCATATGCTTCATCCTAATTTAAATTCATTTCATACAGGCTAACAAAAAAACTAGAAACAGGGCGTATGAGATTTTAGTCCAAATTGGCCGTGCTTGTGGTGATGAAGAAAAAGGTGGTAAAAAGGAAAATTTGCTTCAGCTCTTCAACATGGTACTGTAGCCTTTTGCTTCTTTCACATTTAATATGCTGATTGCAGTTCTAGCCTTTTCTTTATCTTGTTGTTCTGTAAATTCTTGTAAAAAAAAAAAAATCACTGCAAGCTTATTGTCATTATATAAAACATTTATGTATTCAAGTCTGTCTCATTGCAGGTTGCCGGAGGCTTGGCTGGTGACACCCCTCATATGATTGGTGCTGCAGTCAAGGGCTTGCCTCGTTTGGCATATGAGTTTTCCGATCTTGTCTCTAGTGCCTTCAATGTGCTGCCCTCCACGTTTCTACTCCTCCAGAGAAAGAACAGGGAAATCATAAAAGTTCGTCTCCCTTTCTTGATGTTTTGAGATCTAGTACTGCTGGAAGCTTTGCTCTGATTTGTTCAGCTGATCCTCCTTTTCATGCAGGCTAATTTAGGTTTGGTCAAGGTAGTGATTGCAAAATCTCAAGCTGAGATCTTGCAATCTCACCTGGGGAGCTTGGTGGAAGGTCTGTTGAATTGGCAGGATGACACCAAGAACCATTTCAAAGCTAAGGTTAGTCTTCCATGTGGCCTTTGATTTCATAGACCAGGCACACTTGAAGTTGAGTCAAGATAGCAAAGACACTTTTTTGGGTCCCCTATGATTTTAGTCTCTGACGAGAATTGAGACCTTGTAATGAGGAAGCCAAATTAAAGATTGAACTGGAGTCATCACGACAAAATTGGATGGTTATTTCAAACTTGTCTCATCATCTGTGTATAATAAAATGAAGTTCTTTTTTTTCTTGAAAGTATAGAGAAGTGAAGTTTTGGTGGCAATAAGATTTAACGAAAAAAACTGCTTGTCATATATTCACGAGTTCGAATAAACCATGTGCTGGTATAACTTGTAGTCTTGTACCAAGTGGGCACATGGAGAAAAAAGGTCAAGCTATGATACACCAGAAGTAGCTGTGAGGAACAATGCTGGGCTCCGATCATAAAGGGTAGTGATCAACAAGTATTGTAATCTATTCCAAAGAGCAAAGACCACACGGATATCAGAATGTGTATCGTTCACTTCGTTGATCCAGTTTTTTTCTTTTTCTTTTTTAACAAGTATCTTTAATCATTGATTTTGGAATTGAGATGCTTGTGTTTTTTCTGTTTCCTCAATACTTTCTCGGTTTGGGTACTATTTAGCTTGTGCAACTATCTCGACCCTTTGTGGTGTTTATGGTTTTTGTCAGGTTAAGCATCTGCTGGAAATGCTCGTAAAGAGATGTGGTGTTGACTCGGTAAAGGCTGTGATGCCTGAGGAGCATATGAAGCTGCTTACCAATATCCGAAAGGTATTTGAATTTTTCTTTTCTTTTTTGTTCTTTCGCTTTAGCTCTTTATCATGTTGGCTGTAGTTCACCTGAATGTATTTTTCCATCTCACTCAGATAAAAGAGCGTAGGGAGAAGAAGCTTTCTTCAAACTCTGAGACAAGGTCTCAAGGGTCCAAAGCGACTACATCAAGGTTTCTTATTCTTTCCCTTGTATGTGTTCATGCGATCATGTATAAATTATGATGTAAGTACTTAGCTTGGGTTTTGCATGAGTAGTTCCATTATATTTGGGCTGAGTTTAACCTAGATGTAATTGTTTTGAGTTCAGAAGGTAGCATTGGATATATTGTGACTGTGAAGAGCCTATCTGTTGTACCTGCCAATGTTTAATGTAGCTTAGTTCGTGATGTTTATAAGATTGCACTTCAAAACTTTTGCAGGCTGAGCAGATGGAATCATACTGAAGATATTTTCCGACGTTGATGAGGAAGGTAGTGATGCAGAATACATGGATGGGGAGATGGCTTCGGGGCACCGGACCATGTTGTCTTCTAGGATAAAATCCAAAGCATCTTCGTTAAGGTAAACTACTTGGTGTTCACCTCGAGGTTTTACTTGTTTTTTGTTCCTTTTACGGAGTGGCCTCCAGCCATTCCCTTGCGGGCATGCTGGAATATTTAGGGTCTTTTATTGTGTCTGTTGTTAACATTTTGAGATGACTAATCCCTTTTTCATTTTTTTGAATCGCTGATTACACAATGATGCAAGTTTAATCTATAATAGTTGGGGTGCTGGGCTGAATGAAGTGAATGATTTAGCGATGCTTCTAAGGATTGGTCGGGCAATGCGTCCAAGGATCGATTATGTTTACTCATTCTAACGCAGGTCAAAGCGAGCTGCAAGATCTGCGAAAAGCTTGCCAGAAGACTTGATGGACCAACTAGAAGATGAACCACTCGACTTGCTTGATCAGTTGAAGACAAGGTCAGCACTTCATTCAGCTCTTCAACGTAAGATTAAGCTAGATTCAGATGATGAACCAGAGATGGATCACCTTGGGAGGATCATAATTCACGAGGATGGAAAAATAAAGAAGGAGAAGACTTCGGATCATGAGCCCGATGATAAGAGTGAGGTGGGCTCTCATGCCACTGCCAAGTCCTCAAGGAATGCCACAAAGAAGAGGAAAACTACGGAGTCTTCTGGGTGGGCATACACAGGGAGTGAGTATGCTAGTAAGAAGGCCCGTGGGGATGTGAAGAGGAGCGGGAAGCTTGAACCCTATGCTTATTGGCCTCTGGATCGTAAGTTGGTGAGCCGCAGGCCAGAGCACCGTGCTGCCGCTAGGAGAGGCATGTCAAGTGTGGTTAAACTGACTAAAAAGTTCGAAGGCAAGAGCGCCTCCGGTGTGCTCTCTAAGTTCAAGAAGAAGAAGAGGAATCACAAGATCGTAGGAAAGAGAAAAAGCCAGTGATGGATGGATCTGATTGTTGTAGTGTTAACGAGAGCTCCCAAGCAGCCTTTCTCCAATTTTGGCCGTGTTCAATTTATTCTGATGTTTTTCCATTGAGCAATCTCCGGAGATGGAACACCAATAACAATATCCACCGTTGTTGACACACTGATAGGCGTGTCCTATGTAAGATTTTGGTAGACTAGCTTTATTTATTGAGGATGTAATACTACATATAGGATACACTCTCCATAACAAGGTGATAGTAGTTTTCTGTTAATTATTTATTGGATCTTGAATATGAAAATGCAATCTTATTCACTTGATTGTATCCAATCTCATCGCTTTAGTTCACGGTTTTGATAGTATCATCACAGTTGCTGCCCCAGCAACCAGAATCAGGATAGACAATGCCACTCGTTGATATGAAGCTCTACAGGACAAGAAAAGAATGTCGAGCTTTTGATATGTTAAGGTTAGAGTCACCTCAACCGATTAACCCAAACGTCTTGTATGAACCCCGAAAATTAATTATGACGATCCATAGCCATACAACAACATTGCGAATCAGAATACTATTCCATTAATCGTTTTTTTTTGGGTATGGCTATTCCATTAATCGTTTCAGTTCATATCCCGCCACGATCTAATCCTGTCACTGTATTAGTTTTTGTAAACCACAATAATCTGCATAAGCCCTTGTCTGGTCAGGAACCTGGCCTCTGTCCGTAGCTTTCTTGGTTTACAAATCTACGAATCTGATGCAGCAATCCGTTGCCGTGCACATAGCATTCATCTGGTTTCGCACCACCTTGAACTTCAGGTCAAAGGAGCTACTCAGTTCACTTATACGGGGCAAAAATGATCGATGAGTTATGACCACCGAATCCAAAGGAGTTCGACAGAGCAGCCTTTATTTTGAGTCTTTCTTTAGTTGGTCCAACCAGCAACCTCGTGTCCTGATTTCAAGCACAGAAGCAACACCAGGAGATCAGGCCTGTACCATTGTAGGTTTCTAGAACCTTAATCTGGCAAAAAGGATGAAAAAGAGAACATACAACCCCTTTATCTGGATTTTCAAGATTGACATTTGGATGAACCCATCCCGTCGATATCGCCTAGCATGAGAACAGGACCATGTTTAGTGTTGATATTGTTAGCATGTGACAGAAGTATAGATTGATGTGAAAAGGGATGCAAAGCTGATCCAAATAACAGAGAAACAAATGGAAGTATCTCATGCTGGCATCCAACTCCAGCTCGGGGCAAGGATCCATACAAAATTTTCCATCACATCCTCAGCTGTGAATCCAATTTTCAGGTAGAGTGGCCATAGAAGTTTACCTGCACAGTTGCGACCGCTTCCACAGCACCAGAAGCTCCTAGTAGATGCCCAATCATCGATTTTGAAGAATTTACTTTCAACTGCATGAATGAGGAACAATTGCATACTCAGACTGATCAGGAATGGATGCCACATTGACTTTCTAAACACCAAAGAAGTGACTACATGTAGACTTTCCACATCCGTTTACATGAGCCTGAGTTGCACTAAGATGTTGTTTCATAAACAAGATGGGTAGTGGGTACATTGTCCATTTAAGTTACCTCAGGATTCCGGCCGAAACACTGAACTAAAGCTTCATACTCTTTGAGGTCTCCGGATGGTGTCGATGTTGCATGTGCATTTATGTAATTGATGTCTTCTCGTGCAACCCCCGCATCTGCTAATGCCTTCTCTATGGAGAGAATGACACCAACCCCTTTTCAAAGACATGCACAAGAAAAGTCAATCTTTAACCAGAAACAAGCATCTTGATATTATGAACAAATAGAGATTTGAGTCGAAACCAAATTTCTGACAGATAGGAAAAAAAGGATAGGAAAAAAAAAATTAAGTTCAACTTCCATGAGAAAAGCCATTTTAACCGCGATGGAAGTATAAGGTGAAAATCTAATATCAACTAGTTATACTACTTGAGTGACATCTGCTTTGGTAGTCCCTTTTTTTTCTTTTCTTTTCTTTTTTTTTTTTTGGGCCACAAACGGGGAATTTATCCATTCCCAAATAGATTATGGAGAAAGCTCGCCATTGATTCATATGAAAATAGTGAGTCACGGTAATGACAGACACATGCCTTCAGGGTGAGGCTCAGTCATGTGATAAGCATCACAAGTGACACTTCCACCCAAAAATTCTGCATATATCTTTGCACCTCTGCTCTGTACACATGCAAATAATATGGCATGATTCAAGTTCAGATATACCGGAAAACTAATCCACATTTTGTCAAAAAGAAAGTACAAGAAGCATGATGCTAAATACCAGTGCATGCTCTAGTTCTTCTAAGAGCAGAACCCCAGCTCCTTCTCCCATGACAAATCCATCACGATTCTGAGGATCAAACAGACGAGGAAGAGAAGTTTAGCATCATGGTTGATATATGAGTTCAATTTATAAATTTGCTGGACCAAGTGCTATAAAGCGCTTATGTGACTCAGGATGGTCGAAGAACCGAACCACAAAATAGCGAACCAGGTTTTTCTTGGACTTATTGTGGCTTTTTTCTGGATCACCAGTTGAACACTAACTTTTGTTTGTTTTCTTGACAATAATCATGTGTTTAACATCAGATTCAACCAATTCCAGAAAAAAAAAGTAGGATCCAGGAACTCATTTTTAAAGAAAATGTTGTAGAGGAATCCCATACGGCATCCCAAGGACGTGAAGCTTTGGTAGGATCGTTGTTCCTCTCTGAGAGCGCTCTACAGGCCACAAAACCTCCCAAACCTGCAGCGACAATCAATGGAATGGTATGAAACCATTATGATACCATAATCTTGTCACTCTTGTCCAACAGTTTGATAAAACAAGACGGTATACCAATAGGTATGATTGCCGCATCTGACCCACCACAGAGCATCACATCCTGCAAATTCAGCAAAAAACAAGAAACTAATGAATTATTAACAATGAGGAATTATTACGACCTAGTCCCTATGTTTACTTTTTCCAAGTACTTCCATGAGATCGGACCGTGGTCCAGGGCATGAGATATCAACTTTGAACATCCACGAGTAATGCATGATTACTCACAGCTTCACCTCTGATTATATGATTTGCAGCATTCAATATACAGAAGTTGCTCGTCGCACAAGCTGTAGAGATAGAATAGTTTGGGCCCATCCACCCCTGCAGCAAGGAAAATAATCGGTCAAAAGGTCCCCGAAAACTAGGTGGCCAACTTAATTTTTAGTCGAAGGGTATATAATCACCGACCAAATCCATAGCAAGCATGGCAGAACCCATGTTTGTTGTAGCGAAAGGTACACAAAAGGGATTCATCTTCCTGTATGAGACTCGGAGAGCTTCTATGGCATCATTGAATACCTGCAAAGTTCACAGAAGGTGCAAAATGATCAATCATTATTCTAGAAACAAAAGGGAGAACAACAATTTTTTTATTTTTTTTGGCATATGGCTTGTTTCTGTATCCATATTGATGCAAAATACAAATCTGGATCGTTTGGCTACTATGGTTCATTGTTTCCCTCGGAGGTTTCCCATCTAGATTACGTTCCATACATTCAAAGCAGCAACTTCACCATCCAGATTTTGACATGTTGTCAGCGATCATTAGGTGATAAATTTACCTTCATTCCACCCATTGCAGAGCCAATCAGAACTCCACACTTTGTTTTATCAATTTCATTAAGAAGCTCCTCTGTGAGTCTGCTGTGAGCCAGAGCTTTTTTGCCAGCGGTTAGCATGTATAGCATGAACTTATCCATTCTCTTGGAGAGTTTAGGCGCAACCCAACCTTCTGTTGAGAATGACTTGATCTCTCCAGCAATTCTCTGCTTAGTAAAACAAATGAAACAAATATTCAAAGAATTCGTTATTCAAAATTACACGAGGGAAAATCAGTTGCTTTCCGTGATTCTTTTTCACTTTTTTGATCTGCAGTGAAGCAGAGGAATGCGTAATTCATTACCGTTGGAAAACCTCTACAATCAAATGTCTCTATTTCGCTGATGCCGCTGATACCTTCAAGCAAATTATTGTAGAAGACATCAGGATCATCACCAAGAGGAGTCGCCACACCCATTCCAGTCACGACGACTCGTCTCTCCTTGGTTGAAGGTTTTTGCTTGTTTGCAAATCCTAATGTTGGCTCGATCGCTACAGCCATGGCTTTCCCTGAGAAAACTCAATAGGTTAGCGCATATGGATACCAAGACAAGAGACGCTTTGAGTGAAGAATATCCTGGTCGTAACATATCCTGTAGAACAAACTTATATTCTGTTGTGCTGGCAGATCAGATGTGCATGCAACAGTATGCCTAAATGATGCATCTGAACAAATAACACGGATTTTGCAGTGGTACAAGGAACTAACACGGCGATTTAGCAAGTCTTGGAAAGATTATATCAATTGCCTGTAGTGTAACAGCGATTTCAACCATTCTCAAATTCTCAAACAACAAGATGGAAAACACAAGTGAAAATGGTAAATTTGTTTACAAGCCCATACACTCCACCGGGCAACACATTGCTAGGAGCAAATTTGACCAGTTAAAATTTTGAAGCATGACCAACTTTCTCAATGGAACAAAGCAAAAAAAAAAAAAAAAAAACTCTAACATGATGCATCTGGGGTCATCGAAGAACCAGCATTCATCCTGGCTTCTTCACAAACCATATCTCGTAATTACTATTATACGAAAAAACTGTCTATCCTCAAAAGACCAAACACAATTCACAGACTCATTCTAAAACAATTTGATTGACCATAATCATCGCCCAGAAAACACAGGAAAATGGACATGAACAACGACAACAACAATTCCAACAAACATAACTAAGTATGGTAAAGAGAATTAGAGAACAACTTTTCGCATAGGTCGCGAACAGCGGCACGAATCGCATGAAGCATAAACCACATGCCTAAACCTAGACGCCGTGACCACACACCACTACAACGAAACATTACACTACATGCAACTTAAAATCCATCCCATCACCTCTCCCAATTTCCATGAACAATGTGCTTTGCTAAGCGGCCACCAGTACATACCTAAACCTCTTCTTACTAACAGTACTATCAAAACAATATAATCCAACACTAAAATTCAAACGAAATACATGCAATCAAACATTAAAAAATCTATAATTGAACTAGAATTAAAAAAAACCCATCAACACAACAAGTCAACAACACTTACCAGACCGAAAACCCCGATTACCTCGCTTCGATTTCAACTTCAATTGACCCATTCCAAACAACGACGACAATCCAAAATCCCCAAATCGCCCCTCATCACCATAAAAATCCTTACAGGGCTCAAACCCCGAGCACGAACAAATCAACCCTTGAAACCTCGACCCACAAAACTTCGATACTAAACCCATCGAAACCTGCGCATTGTTCCTCAAGTTCGCCGATGATGCAGCACAAGCCCGCATCTTCCTCTTCGTATTCCTCGAAGAACCACCAAGACCCGTTTTGGCGTCCCTTTCGGTGCCGATTGACATGCACGACATCACCAGCCACGCGCATAGAGGCGGCGCCACCGTACACGCCGCCGACGCCATTACGGACCTTTACTAAAGGTTCGATTTTTAACCTCGATTTCGAATACCCAGATCAACCCAGATGATGAAATCGAGTGAAAATGAGTGCTTGCTTGCTTTAGATGGTTGAGATTGAAATGGGTCGAGTTGTGCTCTGATTTTTGTGTGTTGTGTTTGCTTTTTGCTTTGCAAATGTAACGGTGAGGGAGAAAAGGTGAGTGGCGGTGGAGTGTAGGGGAGAAACTGGCAACAACTGTCAAGTGTTGAAGTGAATCGGAGAGGAAGTGATTGGTGTTTGTGTGGAGATTACAAATGGACTTGCGCCGATCGTTTGATTACAAATGGACTTGTGGTGGCTCCACAGATGATGTCTGTCTATCTGGGTTTGTCTGTGGCCATGCAAATCACAAAATATCGATACGAAATGAGATACGAAAATGAAACAGGGAAATATTGTACTCGTGGATTCAAATTATATTAAATTTTTTTTTATGGTTATGCGACCGGGATATGACTTTGAAGTCCTTACTCGTTTAATATATTTAAATTATAATAATTTTTTTATTTATTAACTTTTTTATATAAAAAAATTAAATTATTTTTATTTTATATCACATCAATCCATACATTATCATTTTTTTCCCTTATTTTTTTATCTTATACACTCATAAGAATAAAATTATCATTTTTTTATTTTAACACGCGTATAATTTACTATATCGAATCAAACAATTTTAATTTAAATAAAACGAAGGAAGTAGTATCGAAATCAACTTTTGATTGGTTCACGAAACTAATGGCATCTACATTCTCATGACAGTACAAAAAATTACACATATTTTGGCCAGAGCTAGATCGTTAAAATGATTAGATTTCAAATACTTTCTCTATCCAAATATATATATATATATATATATATATAAGTATAATTTTTTGTGTTATTCAACACGTATGTATTTGAGAAATTTCGTTAAGAAAAATAATATTTGATCATTTTATGACATTGTTGTATTTATTTTGAGATAAAAAATATATTTTTTTTTTATGTTTTTTTTTTAAGTTATGCCATGTTTTTCAATTTTATTTTTCAAAATACTCCAATGTCATGTTGAGTAACGATTACTCCCAATAGAGAGCGCTCTTGTGCTCGACCGGATGGTGGTGGGGATGAGAAGAGACTAGAGAGGAGACCGTAGAACCGAGGTTTGAGGGTGGGGACAAATTTCGAGTTCAGAATCTGTAGGGTCTATAATCTAATCTTTTTAATTTGATAGCGTGGTGTGCCCGCCTGTGGAACTCGGAATGGGATCCCTGTACTCCCTGCTGTATCATGTGTTAAAAAACTGAGAGCCACTGGATCAATTCCTTGGGAGCTCCAATTTTCCTTTTGATTGAGATGCAATAGGTCACAATTTACACAACAAGGGACAGCACAGGGGAGTATAGTCGGGGATCCGTGTCCGTGGAACACTACTGCACCAACAGACAACATACAACACGAGCTCACAGTACATTGTATTATTGCGCAAGTCCCAAGTCTTTTGAGTTTTTATATAGCCGAGAGTCTTTTTTGTTATGGATATCGGATTTGATTAGATTGTGTACATTAATCTTGATCTTTACGTCAAATTCTCTCCCACAATATTATCGACATATCCTTCCCGAGTTCTCAAAAGGTTTATAATCGATATATGTTTCATTCTTTACATCGATATGAATCAGCTCATTGTGCAAACTTTGACATCATCTTTTTCACGTTTTCCTATTTATCCCCACCCATGTAATGAACTTATGACCGCACGCAGTAAAAAGGAAGAGGCAACCTCTATACGAAAACTAAAATAGGCTAAATAGCAATGCAATAGACAGAGATAAGCATGAATGAATCATAGTCTGCCAAATGTAGCAAGGAATAGTTGTCACTCTCATTAATTACCGGATTAGCCTAATTGGCTCTTGGCCCTTTTGGTAATCTGGTTGTATCTCTCCTAGAAAATGGTAAACTATGGTGCACTTAGACCACCCGCCTTTTTAAATGAAGATACGTGCTTCATCTATATACTTCATCCGAACTAACAAAATTATAATTGATTGATTTGATATTATAATTTATATATATGTTAATTTTTATAATAAAAATTAATTTGTCTTTCGAGTTTTGTGATTGAGAAAAATGAAAAAAAATTAAAAGGATGAAAAAATATAAAAGAATAGATTGATATGATATAAAGTAAATAATATGAGTATTTTAATATTTTTATAGATAAAAACTTTTCAAATATGATAAAATTATAATTTATTTGGGACGATTCAATTTAAAAAGTGTTGCAAGTTTATTGGAACGGAGATAACAAAACAAATCCCGAATAGAGTGTACATCAATGTGAATGCACATACTATGAAGTACTCCTTCCGTCGTATATATTTTACAACATATACGTATTTTATATCATTATATAAGTATGAATACAGATCTTATTTTTATATCAAATTACGTCTGATCGTTTCGCAACATATATGAGGTAGAAATACATAACTTATACTATCATTGATGTTTCACGATAAATTTTAAAAAAAAACTATTATATTTAATCGTAGTTGTACATGTCAAACTTTGCATCAAATATAAAATCAAAATATTATAAAATAATGGGACAAAGGAAGTATAAAAAATATTTTAAATAACCGATTAGTGTCCACTTTCGGTATATCGAACAGAACAAATTGATGTCTAACCACCAAAGCTTCAATGCCTATAGTACTTAAAATATCTAAGCACAAGCATTCCATATGATCTCTTGTGTGGCAATCATTTTCTAATTCCGAATGCTATAAATTGACATCTAACCACTGTATCAGTGGCTTGAACACCTAACCCATGTGTTTCTTCACTCGGCAAAAGCTTTGGCTGCCTGCGACCAATTAGATATATACTGTTGCATTGCATCGCGCGTGTTCTCTTCATGGACTGGCGTAAATATCAAGTAATGTTATCGTTCGTCATCCGCGATACAAACTATATGAACCATATTTAGGTAAGTCGTTATTGATAGAGCAAAGATTTAAGACTTGTTTGAAATCACTTAAAACAGTGCTACGCAAAGTGAACATTCTCCAGCAATTAACATGCCGTATAGCGTAAATCGGCACATGTAACAGAAACACCGTGCCGTACAGTAGACATGTAACTAACGTTCTACAGCAACAATCACTTAAGTAATACTAGCACGGACGATACTCAACTGACTTCAAGCAAAAGGAATCAGGGATATGCATGGGACTTATGAATCAGCAAAAACGAAATGATAGATGTCATGAATTAGTCTGCTATGTCGTTAGCATCACATAAAAAGAATGAGCATGATAGCAGATGACCAACCCCCTCTTCATCATCGGTGACTAGTTTGAAACGCAAATCTTTCCATCACTGACATCCTCTTTGGCTTGTTTGAAAGAAAAGAACCTTTACGAACAACCGCACTGGCTCATCAAGGGTTCGAAACAAGCCAAGTTTCACCAAGACAAGAAACCGGCGCCAAGACACTCATTGACTCGACAAAGTGCAGCTGCATGCTGCCATAGACGCAAGCACATGGAACATGTAAGAAGAATAAGCCATGAGATGGACATCAAGAACATGGCATTCATCTCGACTGCTCTTATCCAGTGAAGTAGTGTACAGACCCATAATCCATTCTAGCATGCATTTCTCGGGCACAAGTTTACAATGAGGACTTGAGAATAATCCCGACTCCAATTCAAGTTTCAACCTGGGGATTCGACGAATCAGATCATTCACCCATCACCAACATTGCATTACTAGCAGGCAGTAATTTAACAAAGTAAACAACAATTCATCGGATTATAACACTCACCGAACAAAAATCGAAGCAAGATTTGAATTCGCCCAAAATCGAAAAGCCAAGAGCAAATCAGTAGTAGATCGCTTACAAACTCCGGCCTAAGGCGAAGTTTTTAGTCAAGATAAGGAGCGAGGAACGCATAACACTCACCGGCCCATTGGATATTCGATGTAGTAATCCCACATTTCTTCAAACTACATGCTCCATTGCGATTTTACTCTTCAAGTTTTCGATTTCATGCATAGTCCACAATTATTGGGCCTTTTGGTGGGATTGCATGGGCCAATGTATGGGCCTGATTGCAGCCTTAGGCAAGGTACACGGTGGGCTTCTTACTCCTGAATACAGAGTCCGGGATGGGCCCAGGACTGAGGTTGTGCTATAATTGGGTCTCTATATGCTTTCACGGTCCATTACCATTTCTCGATCTTGCTGGCCCAATTTGTGAGCCTCGTTGATGCTCAATCCATGGGCCTCATTGCAACCCATTAGGTTTCAATTACTGTTTGATATTCAGCTTGGAATGCGCGCCCATAGTTGAGTGGTCTGAATCAAGGATGCTAAATTCTTAATCATGTGATTAAAGTAATTAATATTTATTACTGAATCAATTCTTTCTGAGCAATCCCGCCATAAAGTTGATTATTTGGCCGTATTCTACTTGGTCCATGGTGGTTTTGATTTGGTGCATATATGCTTTTGCCCACTAATACAGGAAAAAAAGAGAAAACTTGGAGCATATATCCTTTAGGTGGCTAGGCACGACTTTAATGTATAGGGGTTTTTGATTTAATGGCTTAGCTAGTTCCACCAATATCGAGGGTGCCCACGAAAAAACTTAAATGGTTTATTCTTAACTTCTTTTTGTCGATCAAGCGACTCGTTATTAGTAATAAATCATTACCACATTGAATGAAAAAGCCGAAAAAAAATGACACAAAGCACTTTAGGATAAATGGGCAAAAAAAGGACGGAGTGGGAAAACGAGACAGAGAATAATATTATGAATGCTACGACTTTTTGTTTGAAAGATAGGGATGAAAAAGTTACTAGCATTTATCCCATATCAAATCAAATAAAAAGGGGTAATGGACTACGAGAAGAGGAGGAGAAGAATATCACGGAAAATGATGTCCATACAATGATGTAATTATTCAAGTGAAATATTGAAAATGTGTTATTATTTCTTCAATGTGAGAACTAAAAGGTTGGGAAGCTTGTGCGAATATTTTGTGGATAATTGCATGTTCAGCTGCAATGAGTATGGAGCGATTGGATCTCTGCTCAAGGACAATTTATGGGCATGTGGCATGTTTCATGTACACTCAACCAACAACGAGAGACAAAATATACATTAAAACCTTTGATAAAGTGCCGATAGTTTTAAAACCTTTGATAAAGTGCTTAAACAACTTTTGTGCTTAAGATAACATTTTATCGACTGATCTTGGTTCTTTTTAGCAGTAACTTCCTTCTTTCGTCCATATTCGATAAAAGTCGAACAGCTCATGATTGGTTTGTAAGTCGTATCACAAGTTAAACTTCAACATTTCGTACCTTGATCATTCCGTGAATATTGTAATGTATGATAAGATGATGTATTTATAGTTAGATGAAGGAGTACATGCTTGGTTGGGGCCATATGCTTTAGTTGGTAATTAGCTAGGTTGTCAATGAAAATGATGTACTATATGAAAGGCCTAGGACGAACATACATCCACTCTTGGATTAATTATTCATTCATACAATACATGTATGATGTGTTTTCTTATCAAACAAATGAACATCCCCTTTATGGCGTGTAATGTGTAGCCATTCTCTTCTCTCTCAACCTTCACTTCCTGATTCTCTATTCTAACTTTTAAATATCTAAGTATATATTACTTTCGTTTTAAATTATATGTAACAGCTTGATCCGATACGATATTTTATATAAGAGTTGAATTTGACTAATATATTATATTTTTTTTATGATTGTAGAAATTGATATGAAAATATTGAAAGAACTAGTGGGATGTTGTGAGATAATGTGTTTAATTTAATGTAAATTTAATTCAAAATATGAAAATAAAATAAATATTATATATATTTTGAGACGATAAAAAAACATTACATTTAATATAAAACGGAGAGAGTAAATATTTAGAAAAGTGTCCCTTCTGCATCCAAAGTTTTCATCACAAAAAATTATTATTGTACACTAATAACTTCGTTTCAATGAATGATACCATAACGATGCGTACTTGAGACGCATTCGACAACGTATATCGTATGCTACATATGTAACTCTCTACCATGTGTTTTTTATTTTTATTTTACATAAAAAATATTCCATCCGTTTCTTTTAAATTACAATACTTGTTTTTTTAGGTCTTTCCATTCAAATTATAATATTTTTTTCATTTTTCAACTATTTTCATTTAAAAATATTAAACTATCGATATTTTATATCATATCAATTTATCCATCATTTTTTTTACTTCATTTTTTTCTCTCCCACACTCACAAAGATAAATTAAATATTCTTTTTAAGTTTAATATATATATATATATACGTGTTAGATTAACGAAAGTAATATCCTTTCCGAGGGGAAAAAAATGCTGAAAAGTATGGCTTTATATGGCCGACCTATGCGATATCTTTCCGGCTGGGATCCCTATTTGTATTTGAGAAGAAAAAAAAAAAAGTAGAGGCAAAGGGAGGCGACAGAGTAGACGAAGGCACTGTCAGGGCCAATTGGGCCACAAAACCCCTCAAAAAAGGAGGTCCGTCCACATCACCGGTGAATGATTTCGTAGGATAAACCACCATTTGACCGGATCACCAAGGTCATGTTTGAAACACATGATTAATCTTTGATAAAATCATCATATCTAATGCTAGGGATACTGAGCCAATATTAACTCAAGCTCTAGTATTTGCACGCTAATACAACCGTCCCATTGTATTGAATATTTTATCATGAAATTAATTTTATTAAAAGTTTAAATGGATATTAAAAAATCCATTAATCATGATAACATGTGATTCATTCTATTCTTGTACCAAAAAAAGCAGATCTCCATGATTATTAGGATGGATGGTTGAGATAACAACACAGGGGATTCATCTGAATTCTCGGATCTTATTATGATTAGGAGTTTGGGGATCCGTTTGATAGGAGTTGGGGCCAATATGGCCCACGATGACCCATTAGAGAGCAACATTGGTGGGCCAATCAACTTTCAGTCGGTTCCCCGAAAGTTAGTTCGGCCCACTCCCTTGTCCTTGTCTGTCGGGGCTGCATAAATTTGTGTGATTGAACGGCCCAAATAGTAAAAAACTAAAAATAACATCTTGAGTATATATTCCATAACTTTGAAAGGTGGCTTAAACTTCATACAATTTGACAAGAGATTTAAATAAAATGACTTGGATTGCAATCACTGGGACCTCATATATAGCTCATACTAGCATGTGTGTTTAATATTTGTTTTCATGTGTTTTATATGTATTTCAATGGGAAATGGAAAAAGTACGTTTAATCTCCCTTAATTATGGTATTTAATCTGTTTTAATTATCAAAATGTATATTTAATTCTTAAGAAATATTAAATAATATGACTTTTTGTGATACAAAACACTCCTCAACAGTTGCTGAAAAAGAGATTATGCGTCCATTTTAGAACATCGAAAGAATTTCTGAATAATATTTTAATGGGATTATATGTAATTTTTTTATTTGAATATCATACGAAATAAACACGGTTGAATCACATAAAAAAAACCCGTGTGTTTTATGCGTGATCGCAACAGCATGCCGACAATGTCTAAATGATGACCATGTAAAAGTCGTTCTGCTTCCAAGAAAAGGGAAAATAGTGACGACCAAAAAGAGAAAAGGTGATATTTGGGATAGGAGTATGTATGTATCATGATGAACATCGTCAAACCTCTCATGATATTACATTCCACGATACGCCCAACTCCGCAAAAGAATGGAAAGCAACTTTATAAAGCATGCGCCCCATGATATGCATGTAAATACATGTTGATAACTTGATATATACGCGAGTTAGCAAATTTTGTACTTGTTGTACGAGACATATTTTAACTAAGGATTTTTGATATATTAGTCCCTCAAATCTAATCTAATTTTAATAAATTCTCTCAAATTTTTATAATTCTATTCTAAATCTTATTACTAATCCAAGAAAATCCATAAAATCTTTATAATACCAAATAAATTCTCTGAATCATGATTTTATGGACAAATTAATCCATTCATCAAACTTATTCTTAATTTAAATAAAATTCGAATATTTATATCTATAGATTTTCATCTGTCATTGATTTCACAGAGAGAAAAAAAATGATGCTCAATGTTGTATCAAGATTCGGTTAAAATTAAAAAATTGCACGGATTATAAAAAGAGTAAACTACAACGTGTTTTCGGACTCGATGTCATAACAATTTTCTTTATCCATGATACCTGCAAAGTAGAGATTAACTTATTTTTATCGTTGATACCTGCAAAGTAGAGATTAACTTATTTTTATCGTTGAATAGTTTTTGTTTTTTTTTTTTTTGTGAGAATATCAACTCGAATTCTGTTAGAATTAATAGTTTATTTTCAAGGATCGATTAATTTATTCACAAATCAAGATTTAAAGGACTAAGTTGGAATTACAAAAATTTGAGGGATTTTTTTGAATTAGATTAGATTTAAGAAATTAATATGATAAAAGCCCTTTAATTAATTTTGAATAACTAATGTCGCTAAGATAACATGGAGTAATTATATGAACCAAACGGATCAAGATTGGATACGGGAACTAATTTATTTTCATCGATTGAGACGAGGAAATAATTACTTTGATGTAGACGGGTTGTCACACAAGAATCAAGATTAGTTGAGTCTTAATGTTCTTATTCTAGTTATAATTAATTATATTGTAATCTAGCTGTAGATGCATGCATCGTGTGATTAGGGAGCACGTACACGTAGCTGATCCATATGAATATTTTTTCTAAGTACATAAATATTATTCTTGATCGATGGCCAGACTAGCTAAGGAGCAGTCCACTGCACCCCTCAACTATTTAAATCCCCTCTCTCGTCTCTCCCATGTGGTCATCAATAATGCGCACGTATACTGATTAAATACTTGTTCGTACCAAAAAAAAAAAAAAAACAGTTTATGAAAAAATGACACCACCGATAACATAAACTTAGATCGATCTAACACGAAAGTTAACATCGATACTACAACGTACTCCATAAGCTAACATAAGTTCTAAGATAGATCCAGAGTTCTTGAGCGATGACGCATAAAACATTGCAATTTACATCCAGCGGATGAAATTGTTATCATGAGAAGATTCTGAGATCTTGATCAAGGTTAACGAGATTACGCCGGGAGATCAAGGTTAACGAGATTATGGTTCCTGTTAGACATGACAATGAAGAAGAATATATTGCATACAAGTTAAGGACGAGTGGGTCCATGCATCCAGGGAATTACTTTATCGCTCAATATGAATTTAATTTTCACTTTTGTCTGAAAATTAAGAGCTAGCTAGGAACTGGTCCTAACATGAAATTCCCGTAAAATTAATGCTGCAGCTGCTCCATTGTCGGAGTATAGTAATTAATGCCGTTAATATTAAAAGTTGTGGTAAAAAATACTGACAATGCTAGTAGTAATATGAACAGGAGCTGCTTCGACCACTGCTGCTGCGAGCAGTGCAGCTAGAGGCTAGAGCCGACTACAAATTGCATGGGAAACCAACAAATTTAATTCGAGATTTACATTGGACGAACATACCATATATGCTTGGCGTCCTGTCCTCTGTGGTGAAGGTATTTGCACTCACCTTGCGTTTTATCCAATTCAAGCGTTTGTTATAAATTTTGGGCTAGTTGAATTTAATACTATCTCTGTCACATTTTAATTACTACATCAATTGAAGATATACACAGTCCATAAAATTGATGGAATTTTGTATGTTCCACGATCAAGTAATTTTTTGAGAAAATTTATCGTAAAATATTAGTACAGTATCATTTCTCAAGTGTCAAGAGCAAAAAAAATTTTCAAGTTATATCCTTTTTTTTTTTTGAAAAGAAAACTATATCCTCATTAGAAATAAAAGAAGACTATAAAAATATATATTGAATTATATCTTTCTTACAGATTCTTGCAATTAATATGGGACTAATTGAGTAGCCTTATATACTCCATATCAAATTATATTTCCTCCGTTTCATTCAAATTATAACACTTTTTTTAAGATTATTTCATTTAAATTATAATCTTTTCTTATTTATCAATTTTTTTCATACAAACTTATCAAAATACCTTTATTTTATATCAAATCAATCTATCCATCATCATTTTTCTTTTTTCTTTTTCATTTATTTTTTCACACACTCATAATAACAAATTGATAATCCTTATAAATTCATACATATATAAATTATCGTATGGGATCAACCAACCGATTATAATTTTTTTTTGGACAGATGGAGTATCTATATACTTCCTCCGTCCCATTCATATTGTACATTTTTTTTGGGATGTGTGATTCAAATTATAACATTTTCATATTTAATAACCTTTTTTATACAAAAATATCAAAATATTTCTTCTTTATATTACATCAACTCATTCATCATCATTTTTTCTTCTTCTTTTATTCATTCATTTATCTGAAATACTCATAAAAATAAAATTATCAATATTTATTAATTCAATATTCACATAAATTATCAATTCGGAATGGAATAATCGTTTCAAACATGTTGCGCTCACACCCAAATCTATGTGTTCAGGTGAATGAGGTGAGAGCGAGCAGCAGAGAATCAAGAAATGACTGATAGTACTCCATATAACATAAAGCCGGGCAGTATGCAATTTTATATCATCAGCACCATCATAGTCTAATTATTTATGTCGAGCACATTGATTTTAGTAAAAGGGCAAATGAAAAATTCATGGAGTAAAACTTTAATTCATGGTCAGCGACGAGGAAGAGATGAACAGTGGTGGTGCATATTTGGAGGCGGGGATGGCGCTGGCGAATGGTGCTTGGTTGCTTTGTTTGCTTGCTGTTGTGGGTTTATCTTGTTCCACACGTACGTAGCCCAACTTAATGCACTCTGCACATATAGTAGTAACAAGTTAACAACCTTGTTCATCCATCTGCCGAGTAATTCAGTATTTTGTAAAAAAAAAAAAAAAAGCTGTCAGTATTGTGCAAATCCATAGATAAAACCGTACATGGCAGTAATTCTTAATGTATTTAATTAGCGTATAAGCATATAACTATATATTGTGTACATAGGTGTATAAATCGGTATTGATTAATCGATAATGAATTGTAATAAATCATAGGGAACTCCCAGGTCCCAAGACAACAACTATGGACTGATAATTCACAAAGCTGAATGTATGGATAATTCACAAATGCTAAATGTATGGATTATCAGTCCAAAACTAATGCGATTGGAGTAAAAGCGTGGGACATGGCAGCAGCACTACAGTCCCTCGAGTTTCAGGGATGCTTTAAAAAAAAAAGGAAAAATAACAAAAAGGGGGGAAAAAAAGAGAACGTGACATGTGCATTGATGATCTTGTGTCACCACTATAGTCCAATGATAAGATATCATAACACACCCACAAAACATGTTCCCGTGATTTACGACTAGCTTATGATCTTTGTAAAAAGTTAGTACCCCTGTTGATTTTTACTAATCATATCCATATTCAATTGTCGAAACGATCATATCAATAACAGATGACTATATTTGACTTGTTTCAATTCAGATAGTTATCATTTTCTCGATTGAGATAACACTTGCAAGTGAAAACATAGTCCTGATAATAGGACTATTGGAATGAGAAACAAAGGAAATCAATGGTATTTTGCGGCTAAGAGGATACTTAGCCTTTTTTTCCTGAAGGATCAAATTTCAATTAGCAGTTTGACGCTTCCATTCCATCTTTGTTTTTCTCACTATGTTTTGAGTATGAATAGATGTTGATAGTTCTATGGTTTTCAAACAAATTAACGGGAAAGGGAAAGATCAAATTTTGAAAACAACGGGGAAAGAAAAAGAATCCGTATAGGGCTTTCACATAGGAGGCAAAATGGGACCAAAAAAGTACCGATCCCTCAACTAGCCTATATTGCTAATAGTGATATAGTTTGATAGATGACTACATGCAAGGAAAATTCTGAAGTTGTGTGATCCAAATTCATGATGAGTTCCGTTTAACATAATCCACCAAGAATCAAGATAAGAGGTACGGAGTTTCTATGATCGAATTTATCACGGAATCGTTTCTCATTCATGTTCAAATTAAACAGACGTACAAAAATAAACATACATGGAGTGTGAGTTGTTCTTATTATTTTCGATTGCTATCAGAGTGCATACTTCGCATATTTGAACTAAACATACATATAATCGTTCAAACTCATCTAATTATCCATAAACGGGTTTGGCTCATACTTATATGTAGGTACACGGACAATTGCTTGCCTTAACTCGAATAATGGAAGCAATCAAGCAAATATTTGGAATTATTGAAGAAAGCTTGTCATTATTTCTAATTAAGATAATTATCTTCGGTACAATAGCAATTAACACATGGTTAGGAATTTTCAACTAGGCTATTGGAGAGAAACTAATTAGACATCACTAGGTCTCCTCATTTTCTCAAGCACTTGAGTAAATGTACTATTGCAACAACATAATGCAACTCTTCTTGATATTATTCCAAGTACAACCACTTAACAGTACTCTTCTCGATATTAGTTAATATTATCGGAACAGCAGCAGCTATTGAAACATCAATGGTTAAAATCTCATTGATTAAAAAAAAGAAAAAAAAAACAAAATCAATTAAAATAAATTTAAAAATTGAATTTCTTTTTTATCAATTGATATTGTTAATATGCAGTTTTTCTTATTGTTTTTTTTATCGGTAATATTATTACATGTTTTCTATCTTACGATAGAGACGACTCATAAAGCAACCACAAGTAATGTGGAATGGCCGTCATAGTGGCCGGGTACACGCTTTCGTTTCTTCAATGTATATCGAGACCTTGCAAAAGCTGGAGCACAAATAGCGTAAATTCTAAAAGTTTGATGCATGTGTAATGTTAGTGTACTGATTAGTCTAACATTCGCTGTGATAAGTTGCCCTATGATAACGTGAAAGAATAAAAGTTGGGTTATATGCGATAATAAATTATGTGGTCATGTGAATATCTCCTAAAAATTTGGCTTTTGCGGCCACTGGCCACCCCCACCAAGTCAACATCCAAATCTCAAATCTCATCGTGCAGAAAGGAAAATAAAAGGAGAAATGAAAAGAAAACTTGCTTTGGCGTGTATTTTGTCGGGTGGAGCATCATATTGTTGGTCATTGGTCACAAATATCCAATTTTTTGTTATGAGTCGATGAAATTGATAAGCTCATCTGCTTTGATGTTAAGGATTCAATTTTACGAGTGTGAATTGATGATAGATCGAAAACCTACAAAAGTAAACTCCTATTCTTTCAGTTATGCCTACACATAAGAAAATTGGCAAAGTTAACGTGTATAGATGGGTTAATAGTTTGAGACAATAAATCGAGTCAACAGGCAAAATGCGGCCTATACCTGTGGGACATTGGTTCACAAAAATATGGTCATTATCCAACTCTATAGTAGTAGCACTACTATACAGAACTTGCAAAATTTATTGGCGATTTATTCGTTAAACCTAACCTATAGCTATTGCTTGAAACAGAGGCCTTTGCAATGATACATCCCAGCCATACATGAATACGTGATTTGATCAAGGAACATTCCATTTTCTCTACTTATAAGACCATTAAATCATCAACCTAATTTCGATCGAATAAATGGATTCCGATATATGCATATGCTTGGCTAAATGAATTAAGCGAACATGTATGTATAGACTCTTTCGTCACATTGCGTACATGTTAGAGGCCCTTGTCGTCCTATGGTTTTGTCGCGAGAAATACTGATAGTACATGGCTCAAGTCCCTTTCAATAGGGTGCCTATTTTCTCAATCGAAGTTTTACCATACATATACTAGAGCATGACAACGGTCAACCTCTGATCTTAATCTGGGTGAAATCACATCGGCTATATTAAAGCCCATGTACCCAGCTTAGTTTAAACAATCATTGTTACATTATCAACAAAAATTGATACTCAGACTATCACAATAAAACTAATAAAAAATTCAATATGTAAAATCAAACTGTTTTCATTAATCGGATGAATCGACTAAAGTTTAGTGTCATGTATCAGGCCACAATTACTATTAGGAGTATATCATTGGGACAAATAATTGGATTCGCATTAGACTTACTCCCACCTTCCTGGTTCTTTCACTTCCTAATTTGAAAACCATTGTCTTCTTCATCCGATCCATTATTAATTTCCCTCTCTTCCCCTTTCTCCTCTCCTCTCTGATTATTAGCCGCTGTAGAGAGCATGCTATGTGGGCCAAATAGCAGCAGCTACAAAACTATACATCACCTCTCCTCACACCTCTACATATTCCCCCTCCTCGCCGGGATACTGCACACATCGCCGGCGCCGGTTCAGGATTTGGGGTTTCCATTTCTGGAATGTCCCGGTTCATCTCCGGTCGCCGAATCAGTTGACGAAATCATATCCGTCCGATTGGAGGTTGAAGAGGTATCGCAATATATGTGAATTTAATCTCCAATCCAAGTAGAAAAAGAAGGTGCAGAACCGCGAGTAACTGGAGAGCAGAATACTGCTCTTGGGTTTTCTTTATTCGCCGAAGTCGTCGAGCTCCGACGAGAATTTACTGTTTTGTGGTTCATTTTTAACTAGAAAATCTTTGGGTGAGCGAATTTGGGGGAGCATGAAGGTTCCGTCAAATGGGTTCATCCCCAATCCGGCTGAAGGTTTGAATTTCTCTGTTGTTATTCACACAGTTCATTCATGTTATTATTATCAGTAACCCAGCAAAGCAAAACCCCTTTTCGTCCGCGCAAAACGAATTGCTTTTGATATGTTTTCGCTCAACTAACCACCCATGACTCACTTGCCTCTGATGATGATGATGGTGATCCATGTAATTGGATCAGTTTTTGCTTTGCTAGCTTGCTTGTGATACTTGAAAAATGAGGGCTTGAACTTGTCACTTTCAATCCCAATTCACTATGCCCCTTTTCCCATTTGATTTATTTGGGTGATTTTTTGACTTGGGTTTTCAGCAATTGAGTATATGCTGGTATTCTTTTCACTGCTATGTTTCACGCTCGCATCATTCAGCTTGATCTCAAACAGCAAATCTTCCTGTTTTCACTTTATCCCCCACTATCATGGGGATTGGTGGTGGTGGTTGTTGATATGAGTGAAAAAAGTTGAAGACATATATTCGTTAAAACAGTTTTGAGATCATCCTCATGAATTTTGTTGGTGTTGCTGAATTGGGTTTGTGTGTGCAATGTGTTCATGTGCAGGAGAAGTGAAGGCGATACATTCAGAGCTATGGCATGCCTGTGCCGGTCCACTGGTTTCTCTTCCTCCTGTTGGGAGCCTTGTTGTTTACTTCCCTCAAGGTCACAGCGAACAAGTATGTCAATAGATTTCGCATCGAGGATTGTGGTTCCTTGATGATCTTGTTGTTGGTTTTGTGCGGTTTTGTGTGGTTTTGTGTGATGTTCTGATGATCTCGGTGATTGTTCAGGTGGCGGCGTCTATGCAAAAGGAGACGGATAGCATCCCGAGCTATCCGAACCTGCCTTCCAAGCTGATTTGCATGCTCCATAATATCGCTTTACATGTAAGGATTGTCTTCAGGCTCTTCTTTGTTTTGTAATAATTCTCCGGTTTGATTGGTTTGATTTGCTATGTTTGATTGTCTGTGCAGGCTGATACGGAAACAGATGAGGTATATGCTCAGATGACGCTTCAGCCGGTTAACAAGGTGAATCCATAATTATTGTCTTAGTTGAAGTTTAGTGCTTCAATTTTATGTTTGTTGTTATAAAAAGGTTGAACTATGTTTCTTACAGATTGAAAAGGAAGCTATGCTCATATCAGAAATGGGCCTTAAACAAAGCAGGCAGCCAGCAGAGTTCTTCTGTAAAACTCTCACGGCTAGCGATACCAGCACTCATGGTGGTTTTTCTGTGCCTCGACGGGCCGCCGAGAAGATATTTCCACCGCTAGTATGTTTTAGATCCTTGTTTCTCTTAACCTCTATGTCACATTCTCACATAAATCGGCGCTTGTTCCTTGTTCTGTCTTCTTGATTCCGTGCTTACAAGCAATTTCTTCTTCAGGACTTCTCTATGCAACCTCCAGCACAAGAGCTTGTAGCCAAGGATTTGCATGGCCAGTCTTGGACATTTCGACATGTTTATCGCGGTATATTTCTGTTCCTTGGCCTTGTGGTGTCCTGTTTCATGTAGTTTTATGGAGCCATTCCCCCACTTTACACAGTTCTTGGTGTGATTATGTACTACTTCCTTCACTAGGCACAGAATTATCAAATACTCATTCCTCATGCATCCTTTTTACGAGGATTTGAGTTTGCTATCAGTTAGTGAAAATTTGAAGGAAAAAAAAGGGTAGTGTGATTTAATCTCCTGTCGAGGTTAAGGAATAGTGTTTCTCAAGATATGAGCGATAGCGATTTCACCCTCATCTTTTGCTAGAGGAGAGCATGTGTCGCATTATTTTGATACTTTTATTTGATATTGACGCGGCATATACATCTAATGTGACAAGCTGTCATTCTTATATCTGAGGTAAACGTGTTGTATTTACCTTATTTTAGGCCAGCCCAAGAGGCATCTATTGACTACAGGATGGAGTGTCTTCGTCAGCAATAAAAGATTGTTCGCCGGTGACTCTGTTCTCTTTATAAGGTATTGATTCAGTACCTCATACCACATCGAAAAAATCGTGAAAAAGACTATTGTATGACAATTCTTGTAACTGTTTTAGAAGAACAAAGTCCATTGACATGAAGTGTTTACAGTGACTTTCAAACGCTCTTGCTGTGGTAGTAATAAGGATCTTCCATCAAGTTTTTGGTTCTTTCCAAACAACTGCAGTGATAACTTGATATCTTGTTTGTCTCTGAAATCGATCTGATTTAATTTTATGTCTTGTTCTAGAGATGAGAAATCACAATTTCTCCTAGGTATAAGGCGTGCCAACAGACAGCAGCCTGCACTCGCTTCATCCGTCATCTCTAGCGACAGCATGCATATTGGAATTCTTGCTGCTGCTGCACATGCTGC
>JAOVYX010014146.1:0-31976 GCA_035668315.1 Drosera spatulata
ATTTCCTTTGATGATGATTGTGTCCCTGCCAAGGATGATAAGGGCTTTACAGTAGATGCTGTTGCACAGCACATCTTTAATCTTGCAACTCCGGCGACTCCTTTGTTTTTCAACACCCTTTATGATCCCTTCCGTGAAGGTACTGATTTTGTCCGTGGGTACCCGTTCAGCATGAGAGATGGGGTGCCCTGTGCTCTGTCTTGTGGACTGTGGCTCAACTTAGCAGACTATGATGCACCTACGCAAGCCCTCAAGCCTGATCATAGAAATACCCGTTATGTGGATGCAGTCCTTACTGTTCCTTCGAATGTAATGATGCCTTTTAGCGGGATCAATATAGGCTTCAACCGCGAATTGATTGGTCCTGCTTTATTACCCGGTTTGAAGCTGGCAGCGGAAGGGAAGTTTAGATGGGAAACTGTTGAAGATGTATGGTGTGGGTTGTGCGCCAAGGTGGTGTGCGATCACCTGGGATATGGTGTGAAGACTGGGCTGCCTTATGTCCACAGAAATGATAGAGGTGATGCGATAGCAAGCTTGAAGAAGGAATGGGCAGGAGTGAAGCTCATGGAAGAGGCAGTGCCGTTTTTCCAGTCCCTGAAACTGTCCTCAGCTGCAGTGACCCCGGAAGACTGTCTTTCTGAGATTGCAGCCTTGGTGAAGGAGAAGCTGGGGAAGAACTCCCTCTTTTCTCAGGCTGCAGATGCTATGTTAGAGTGGGTAAAGCTGTGGAAGAAAGTAGGAACAGGATCATCCTAGATTTGACGGTGGCACTCTGTGTGCGTTACTTTTGCTCCTGATGTTCTGAACTACGATATCTGCAAGCCGAGGTGTAATTAGGTTTATATAGGGAGTTGGTTTGATGATTGATTGTCCTCGTTCGAATTTTGACGAGGACGTAAAGCAGATCACTCTTTGCGATTTGTAATGTGGAGTTTGCAAAGATTGTATGACCAGAATATTGTTTGGATTCCAGTAACCCATTTTTGCTCTTTTACCGACAAGTCAATTGTTGTCACTCTTGATATCTGTTTAATTCCTTCCTGCTATTACACAGCGAGATAGAATCGTGCCCTTTGTGTTCTGTTTTTCTTGCAATCTGTTCTGATAGGAAGGGTCTGCCATCAGTGAAGATGCGGTGATGTTATTTTGGTTGGCGATGTTAGCAATCGGAACTCATAGGAAATATTGGATGCGGTTTCTGCCATCTTGTGACAGTCCATGGCCGGAACTCTGTCCACAATGGTGCTTCCGATCAAGATCGTTTTTGGTTCTTTTGTGTAACGCTGGGCTGTTGTTATATTCTCGCCATGAGTACATTCATACGCCTTTTTTATCATAGTCACCAAGTAATTGAGTTATTTTCGGAGTATAAAGTATAAGCACATCATCGATGTACAACACGGACAAAATTGTGATCCATTTTCTTTGATCACAAACTCTCTCCAAAATTTCAATTGAAAATGGAAGTTCCAAAGATTAGCACCAGTCGTTTCTATTGATCATTGAGCATATGAATCGGTTAGAGAATCACACCTATCGATCAGTGAGCATATGAATCGCTTAGCAAATCACACTTGATGAGAGTAAGTTAACAATGGTTCACATCTACGTTTATGGATCAGCAAAAATAGGTAGCAAGTTTACCACAGAGCTTGGATCCATTTGCAGGAATAAAAGATTTTGAAAAAAAAATTGAGAAGAGTTGGGGCTCCCATCCATGAGCTGCATACTAATTTTCAGTATTGCTTAAACGGGCAATTCCCATAAATAGATCTAAACAATTCAATCTTGACAATGATATTACAAATTTCTAACCAAAAATTCGCGTAAAACACTCCCTGATGTAGTGAAATCATACGAAATAGAAAATGAAGGGGACACAGACACCTGGCCTCATATACTTGCTGCTATTTCTCCTATAAGTACTTTCCAAAAACAGGGAAAATTTGTAACTGTGAGATCAAGATCTTACTCAAACTTCAGATTTCGAGAAACATCAAAGTGCAGAAAATGGCGAGTCAAACCTTCTCTGTTCTAACTAAATCTGGAGCAACCATTGCTAAATTGAGCCCAAGGGCCTCCCAGGCTGCGCTTGTTCATGTAAGCCCTTGGTTGATGAAAATCTCCAGCGTGCAGAATGTTGATCCCGACATAGGTTATAGTAATTTTTTCTTTTATGTACAAGATTTCAATACCTTGCTGTATGACACGTGGAATGTGAGTGACATTAGAGAATCCAATAACTATGAGTTTTTGAATATAGGACCAAACGTAATATTGAGTTTCGTTCCATCGAATACTTTAGATTAACGATGAGCTCCACCAGTGATTCATTGCTTGTTTTTGTTGGTCAATAGACTTCTTCCCAAACAGGTAGTGCGACAGATGCGATCAAAAGAGGAATCAATGACACGATAAGGACTGGCGAAAACTTGAAGAACAATGTGGCCTCTACAACTGAAAATGTACCATCTCTATATCATCTGTCATGTTCATTGAACTTCGCTTGTGTAACTTGAGGCATTTCGAATATCGAAAGTGGTTGATATTTGACATACGTATGATTATAGGTCCTCGACAAGACGAAGGAGACCGCGCAAAGTGTAGCAGAGAAAGCCAAGCAGGTCGCTCAGGAGGCATGGGGCTCAACCAAGGAAACTGCTCAAAAGGCGAAGGACACTGTCATTGGAAATGCTGAAGAGACTAAGGAATCTATCAAGGAAACTGCAGAGATGGCGAGCCGCAGCATGAACACCAAGAACAATCCCAATTGTTGATTAAACTATCGCTACTATCGTATCGTCGTTGATTCTTGTTTTATTTCTTCTAAGCAAGCAACTTAATCCTTCTAAGTTAGTAAGAACAAGGTTCTCAGTCATTTTGCTTGTAATAAGGTTCGTTATACTTTAGTTTTCAATCGGTTTGACATTCTTGTATGATGTTTCACTAGTTATAAAAAAATCTTTATCCTTACTTGATGTCTTTATGCACTGTAACGAATACACCTCCATTGTCATATTTTGACTCCGAATAGAATTTATATGTTTTAAAAATTTTGTTGTTTTATTTTAAGGTCCCTGACTTTGTAAGATTGAATCTCACTGTAATAATTGAGGAAAAAACATGAGTAGAGCTTACAATACTAATGAAGGTATGGGTATTAGTATTTCCGATATTAAAAGAAAAACCAAAATTACAACAAAATATATAGTAGAATATTACATATATTATAAAACAAAAAAATATATCATATACACAAAACGCATACCGGTACAAATTGTTAAAACAAAAACTCTTTAACTATTATGTTAATCCTAAGTCAAAATCCCTTATAGATAGATAGTATTACTGGACACATATATAAATCAAAAGATATCTCAGTATACACGACAATAATGTCAAACTCATGACATCAATTAAACCATCATCTCTTCTTGGTCGATATCAACATCTAACCGTCATTATTTCATTATCAATATATAGATCATTTCACGATCGATATAAAAAATCAATATCATCTTTTATATCAAATTATTTGACGGTCCATATCAATATTTAATCGTCATTATTCCAAAGTACCAAAAAAGGCCATACCTGTTGCTATAAAATGCACGAGGCCCAAACCTTGCATGCATCAAACTGTGTTACTCCAAACACATAACTCCCAAAATCACAATCAAGATTTCAAAGGATAACAAAGTTAGGGTTTGAGAGATTAATCTCCCTGCGAAATTTCGCCGGAGTCCCCGGCTCGGCGGCCGCTCGATGGCCGGCGATTCCGCGATCGAGTTAGACGGCGGTTTCCGCCGACGAGGAAGAGTCCGAAAGGAGGCGGTGTTCGCCGGAGAAGATTGGCCGGACGATTTCGGTGATGATTTCGGTGATTGATTGAGCTGCTGTTTGGTGAATTCCAAGAATGAATTATCTCGCCAGTGCAGGCAACGAAGTTTGGATTCTTTGCATGATTCTGTTTTCTGTTTGTGATTTGTATCGAATTATGTTGTTTGACTAATGAGGATTCTGATGTTGATTGGATGATATGTATATTAGCATACCGAACCCTGCACTGGCGACAGGGAGCAGCAGGCCGCTGTCTCGGGGAGCGGTGGCGACATCCTGCATAATTTACTTATCGTAGATTCGCCGTTAGTTTCTCCTATCTTCTTTTCGATCAGAACTTGTTATTTATGTTGGAGTGTACTTTTGTTCCTGGTTGGATCAGGAGGATGGTGTGTCGCCGGCTCCTGGCGCGTTCTGTGCAGGCGAATATCTCTACCATGATTTGTATACTCTTCTTGCTCTGCATCACTCTAATCGGTGCGGTGCAGCACAGACTTCCTTTTTCCTTCATCTCTTAGGGGTCTGGATGGGATCTAATCTTGGATCCTCACTGGATAGAATAAGACAGCAGTGCGCTGCTGCATTTGAGACAACCAAGGTGTGCTTATAGTAGTCGTTTTATATAACATACCGGCTTCACAATGGTTATGAATGTATTACAACATTTTTGCATTTTCTATGGTATCTTGAGGGAGAATTGGAAATCAATTATTGACTAGAGTCGTGCTGTATGGTTACAGTCGTGGTGGATTTAGAGGCTGGTCAGGCCAGGATGAGAAAGTGGCTGCTGCATTACCTGGGACTGCTGGCCATCCATTTGTTCTGAGCATGAAAGTTCTAGAGTTGTTGTAAATCTATACTGCATACTGTTACACGATAATAACATACAAAGATACCCGCACAAGGCACCCAACTGATGCAATAACCGGATGAGGGACGCAAATCTTTTAATGGGTTTTTTGATTTAGCATTTCTATCGGCAATAAAATTGATAAAACTAAATCTGAAGATGCGCTTTATTTTCTCAGTGGAGTGGCCTTTCGCAAGTCAAATGCCCGTTTCATGAAACGGGCATTATTAGGCTGGATGATTGTAAATCTCTGGTCATATCTTTACAGTGGTGCATCTTCTGCACAAAATACCGTCATGTCCAGCTTTATATATATCTCAAGCACCGCCTGCCGGAAAATGCTGAAACATTCTACCTCTTGGTTTGGTGCTGTTGCCATAAAAACCGGAGTAAACTTGAAGAACGACGTAGCCTCTACCACTGAAATGTACCATCTCCACATCGTCTCCCACATCACTTAAAGTGATTGATTTTTTTTTCTTCTACATATGATCATATGTCTTCGTTGTCTTCTACATATGTCTTCGCTGCGACGAAAGAGACCGTGCAAAGTGTCGCTGTCAATGCCAAGCTGGTCAATCAAGAGGCATGGGACTGAGCCAAAGAAGTAGCTCAAAAGGCTGAAGACTCTCATGAGAAATGCTGAAGAATCGCAGTTTTCGATTAAACTGTCACTAGTATAGTCATCAATTGATTCACGATAATTTCTTCTAAGCAAGCAACTTTCTCTTGGTTTTCGACGAAGTTGTGAGAAAACTTGCATGTAACTTTGTTAGATGTGACACCTTTATGCACTTTAATGAATATGATTTATTATTCATACCCAGAAAGTGAATGAGATGTAGTACCATTTTTGTGAACGAAGTTGTGTATCGATTATAACAATGTCAATGGTTAACATCAGGAGCTAGTTATGAAAGATGCTCCTTTAAAAATAATCACGAATCACGACAATAGTGTTAGTGAAATTGTTCTCTGCTAAGGAACACATTATGAAATCGCTAAACTTCTGAGTTCTAGCTAGTCAGTGGTCTCTTACAGAAACCAATATGCTAAATTGCTACCAATCGATGCTTATAAATGCGGCATCATCCAATATCAGGTTCTATTAATATTTTGTCAATGTCATTCTTATCTTAAAATCACATTAAAAACACTCAATGACGGGATCAAAAACAGGTTTCCATTATCTCCCAGATTTATATCCTCGGTCAATGTTCCATTCTGGCCACTTTGATCACTTAGTAAAAAGCTGCTTTACATTCAAAATTGTCATCGACTTTTGTATGACTTTATGATGAACAAAGCTCATGCTCTATTCATGCTGAGTGAAAAAAGATTAAAGAAGTTCATATTTGTCCAGAACATGCAATAATCCATGTAAATCCAATGGATTTTCTTACCTTATTGATTTCAAAGTCCATTTATGAAACTTTAAGAGTAGAATCCATTCAAGTTTTTTTCCTTCAAGATCAGGTGTGGATTTGTTAGTATTAATAACTACAAAGGATCATGCATTTGTGAGGTTGCAGTGATAACGTGATTATTTCTATATATTTGTGGACTGACCATGTGTAATTCGTGCAATATACTAGACTCTAGCTCTTTTCGTCGTTCTCCGAAGAAAAACAATCGAAAAAATGGTGAAGAGACTAGAGATGAAGCTGATCGAGGATGAACTAAGCCGTCAACTGTCTTTTGCTAAACGGAGAAATGGACTGATGAAAAAATCCCTTGAACTTGTAGTACTGTGTGATTCAGATGTGATCTTTCTCACATTTTCATCATCTGGTCGTCTCAGTTACTTCTCTGGTGATAAAAGGTCCATTAAATTATTATATAGACATTTTATCAAATTATTATTAGTATGCTTGGTCTCTTATTACTATTTATAATTAACATGACCACCATTTCTATGCTTGATGCAGGATTGAGGATGTGCTTTCTCGTTTTCTCGATCTACCAGACTCTGTACGAGAATTGTACGGTCAAGATCTTCATTTTGTCGTTATCGATATCCATGTCTAGTGGCATTACTATAAGGACAAACGTGTTTCAATTGGAATTACTTAAAACTGACAAAAAGATTACCGTGACATGATGACATGTTACTCGTGGGTAATAACCAAAAGTAGTATTTTTTTGTCGTGGCGTTGTTTGATCAAATTAAATAACATCCATGGTTTTACACTGTGTATAGCGATTTTTCTCGATGCAAGTAGATGAACCCCTTTTACGGAATAATTACTTCTCTGGTTTGTTCATTCTTGTACAACATTAAACTTCGTATCAAAATCTGATTCGCATTGAACCTACGACGTATCTGTTGATTTTTGTCCATATTCATTTTGATCTAATCAACTTCACTTGTTCTTGTTATGCTCCATGTGCTGATCGATCGATTGTTTGCAGCCCTATACCAGCTAAAGAGGTAACATGTAACGCTGAGTTCCTTTAAATAACATACATACTCTTGTTCTTGTAGCATTTTCGGCATGGTTTCATTAATTCTGTTATATATGCTCGCAGCAATTGCAAGTGGCCATCAACAGATTAAAGAGGCAAACAGAGCACCATCTGCGAGGCGATAGGTGAGAATTTATGTACTCACGATTACGGGGTTGATCTATTTGCAGGCCTAAAATTTTTCAGACGATCAACTTATTACAACAATAAAAAGAAAACACTCTTACAATGCACATATTTTTTAGATTGTATGAGAAGTTTTGGGATTGCGAATAGCAAACGTCTATAGAGTTGACATTCTACACTGAGGAAGTTAATCAAATAAACGTAGTCAGGAGTCACCGTGTATCCATCATGTGTATTGGCATGATACAATTGTGCATGCAAGTTATCACTTTTGATTTATTTGTTTGGCATGTACTTCAATGCTTCTATTGGTCCGGTCAACATAGAGAATTTTTGGTAAGTTCATTTACTTTTTATTCGAAATAATCTATATTATGTATATGATTCTACTTATCCTGATGGTAGCACTTTCGATCAATTAGTAATTCTTTTTTTATCCATTAGAATATCAAGCACGAGATTTTCTGCTTGAAGCGAGACATTGCAAAAAGCGAAGCTGAACTCAGGTTTTCTTCCTTCTCATGTATTCGCATTCCTCTTACTTTTGTGTCATCATGTCTCCAACTAATGGATATTCGTCATACTGTTTATGATTTGCTTTTGCTTGCAACCATAGTTGTCTCTGTTTCTGGTTATCGCATAATAAACAAAAGCGTTATATTTAAAATTTCTGATAGGATCGATCCGATCTACTTAAAGAAAAGGAAAAATATCGAATTCTCTTGCTTCACTCAAGACTCAGATTCATTATTTGGACTGCACTACAAATTTTCCGACTATCAAGTATCAATGTCTATACAAATCAATTATCACTTGTTTTGAAGTTGGATATGTCGTAAACATGGATAGATTGCTCACTCAATCGGCCTGTGCTTTACCAAATGCAGTATATTTGTTGCCCTGTAAAAATTATTTTTGATACTCTCGACTATTTACAGAAATTGGGATCTCGCTCCGGAGTTAATTACATCAGTTGAAGAAGAAGAATCACGGGAGGCATCGCTTGAGCAAACATTAGCGATTGTTCGAGAAAGGATGGTAGCATATTATCTGTCGTTCTAGCTTGTACCTCCTTCTATTTCGGACACAAATAAATAGATTGTTCTAGATAATTTTACCGGCAGTACTCTAATGCTTCTATATCTCCTGGTTTTATACAGGCAGAGTTGGCTCAAGCTGATGGTAGCGACCCACATATAAGATTTGCCGACACTGCGGTATGTTAAATAGATCTTTAGACGAGCAAATAACTTTAAATTACACGTGATATTCGTGTTCGTGATAGAACTAATTGCTCTATGTCCTGGATGTGTGCCGTCTACCAGACTAATGCAAGAGACCAATCAACCGAGGTTCCAAATGAAGCCCTTGCTGCGGATGAGGTTCACGCATCACAAGGATGTGCAATTCCACTAAGGTATATACATATATCCTATGTGTTATATTCCAATATTTCTTTGTACAGAACATGATGAAGGGACTGGTTGGACTAGTCGTCATTAACAATATGGGACAATCTTTAGTCTACATACATGTTAGTGTTGTGACTTTGTGACAGCATTTCTGTTAAACGATCCCCAAAATAAAAATCTACTTTATTTAATTTAAGATAGTGTGCTTGAGATTTCAATGAAGTGTAATTACCTCATTAATAGTTGATTTTAGCCTAATAAGTGAATCAATAATGGGGAATACTTACCTTTAAAAAAAATGGGGAATACTTTATTATGAAAACACCATATTTAATGCAATTATTACTAAAAATCCATGTTTAATGCAAGTATTCATTGTACCTTTGTCTTTTCACTTGGATTTTGCATCAGATTGCATTAAACACAAGTTAATACTGTGGTGACAAACTTTTTTGCCTAGTTGAATATTTCCTAAATTATAAAAATTTGACATGATATTATTATTATTATTATTATTATTTTTGTTTAAAAAAGATTATATTGTTTTGATTGGATACGTATGATGATAGAAGATTTAACCGATGTTGTGGACGACCAAACGTTATTTTTTAAGAAAATATCGTGAAACATTAATGATAATAAACATTACGTAGTATAATCGTGGGGTAATAGAAAATTTAAATTGTGTCGTTTAGATTAAAAACGAAGCTCCTCAAATGCCATGTTGAATAGTACATGAAGAGAGAAAAGTTACAATAATTATGAGACGGAAGTAGTAATAAATGTGTTGATTTCGTGTGTTTTGATATTTTTGTCGTTGTGAGTGTGGAGGAAAAAATGAAAATGGATGGAGTTAGAAAAAATAATGATGAAAGAGATGCGATATAAAATAAGAATAATTTGAATTTTTCAACAATAAATAATTATCATTTTAAAAAATATTACTCCCTCCGTCCCAAAAGAATGCAATCTTTTGACCAGACACGCTTGTTGATGCAAAATTTGACATGCGTGTAACGATGTTCAAACGTAATTTTTTGTAAATTTGTCATGAAACATCAATGATTACATAAGTTACCTGCTTCAACCTACTACATGTTGCGGGACGATGAGACGTGATTTGATATGAAAACGATACCCATATTTATAAATATAAAATAATACAAAATACATATATATTATATTTTTTATGAAACAGAAAAAATATAATTTATATAAAACATCCAATTTATGTAAAATGTGTCCCAATTTATCAATTTATCTAAGAGAGAGGGATATGTTAATCATTTCAAGGTCAATATCAACAATGAATGATCAAACTTTATATCTGAATCATTTGATGTTAGATATCAACATTTAAACTCCACTGCTCAACACCAGCAACCTTCTTGCTATAAAATGCACAAGACCCAAACCTTGAATGCATCAATCTGTGCTACTGCAATTCATAAGCCCCAAAATCAAAGATGAAAATTAGGGTTTGAGAGGATATCTCTCTGCGAAATTAGGGCTCGATGGCCGGCAATGCCGCGATTGAGGTAGACGGCGGTCGCCGCCGCCGAGTTAGGATTCGGAAGGAGGTGATGTTTGCCGGCGAAGATTGGCCGGACGATCCCGGTGATGATTTTCTTGATATGTTAAACTTAAGCTGTTGGGTGAATTCCAAGAATGAATTGTCTCGCCAGTGCAGGCAACGAGGTTTGCATTCTCCTCCCAACGATGAATCTGCGCACTATGTTATACACCCTCCATCATATTACATCTATTATTTTTTTTAGAAAATGTCTAGACAAATCTTATTATCATAAAAAAATATTTTTTTTTAATAAAATTCCACAAAATTAAAACGAAAAATAATAATATTAATAATTGATTTTAATTAAACACATCTAACATAATCACCAAAACCCAAGTATAGACTTAAATATTTGATTAAAGTGTCACGCGTTTATTACATGGCTTTGTTTTATGTTTATAAATCGAATGATAAATGCTATTTGACTCACTCATGACACTATGACGGTCCTAAGGTAGCGAAATTCTTTATCGGATAAGTTCCGATCAACATGAAAGACGTAACGATCTGGACATTGTTTCGGAGCCTTCAAACTCTTTTGAACAATATATAAGATAAAAAAACCTATTTAAAAACATATTTATCCGAGATTTATCTTTTCTTTTTATTTTTACTTGCCCCCGCCATGATTGAGTGAATTAATGGAAAAGAGGCTCCTGTGATCAACGTTATATGAAGAATTTGAGAAGAGGGCTGGTATTGATCCTTTATTCTCGTGTTGTTCGGTTAATCTGTATGTTAGCATGCCGAATCCTGCACTGGTGGCAGGGAGCAGCAGGCAGCTGTCTCGGGAACCGGTGCCGACATCCTGCAAAAATCTCCTGCCTGGAGAACCACCAGTATGTCCTGACCAGAACTTGTTCGGATATTTGAGTCAGATATGGTATTCATTTGATTTGTTTGTTTGTTTTTTTTATTTTGATTATTAGGTGCAGGATGGAGCGTTGCCGGATCCTGGGGCGTACCAAGCATGCAACTGTAGCCCTCACGACTTGTTGGCTGCTCAGCAAATGCTGCCTTCTTTCTTTCCCACGCCCGTGTCATCTATTGGCGACTGCAGCGGTTTCTGGTCCATCATGGATCCAGAATGGATAGAAGAAGACAGCATTATGCAGATGCTTCTCAGCCAACTAAGGTATATTCTTTGTATATGTGTGCTGAATCGCTGATATTGGTCCTCTATATGACACATCGGCGGGCAATGGATATGCATATGCTAAATATTTGCATTTTAATCATCTGTTGAGAGTGATTTCAGAAATGAATGCATTGACTTGTGTGATGCTTATGGTTACAGTCATGGTGGATACAGAAGCATGTTTGGCCAGGATGCTGTGTTTCCTGAAACTGCTGGCCTTTCACCTTATCCAGGCATGCAAGCTCAAGGGGTACTGACTTCATATTGTTTCGTATGATTTTTCAATTGGACTGATTCAGATTTAGTGTTCTTTTCGGTTGGATCGATACAATATGTCTTGCTAGAGGCGATAACCCGACGAGGGATTACAGGCTTTTATTGGTTTTCTAATGTCACATTTCTTTGAGCAAGAACATAATATACTCAATCAGAGCTGACATCATTTTCAGGGGAGAGGTCAGCCGGGCCAAATGCCGTTTGGTCGGCATTTTGATGTGGGGGAGTCATCCAAGAGCTGGCCTAAGGTATATCATATATGGACATTGAACATGTCTCCTTTCTTATTTATGCTTGATGTGAGATATATGTGTTTGTGCCAATGTGGAGGCTGATTGTTCTATCATTCTGTAGAGAAAACGCCAAGGTGAGGCTAATACTGAATGGATGCCACCTCCACAACCTGCCCCGCTTGACAGATCTCAAGGCATTCTGGGAGGGCATGGTTTGTCCACAAGGCAAGGCGTCTTCTTTTCTGTAAACCTCTACTCATCTTATGCATCCAGCCCCTCTTAGAGAGTCGAGACTCGAGATCATTCTGGTTTTACTGTACTTCAATTTCACCAATTGCCTTGGCCCTTTGCTCAGATGATGAGAAGTTGGATTGATATATGTATTTCATTCCAGGCATAAATATTGGGTATACGATGCAGTATTCCAGGGGATGAACTTGCCTGCCGACCCCCATCTTCGGGCTTACATGTACTACATTGGAAGAGGTGAATATCCTGATTTTCTTCTTCGAACTTCACTGGTGTCTATCCTCTTGAAGTTTGCATTATATTGGTAAGTACTACACAGAGGAGTCTAACCATTTGGACCTTGTTTCTTTTCATGCAGTGAAAGGCAAAGCACAAATGACATCCTGAGCCTTGGCTTGCTGACTGTAAATCTCGGCATACATCCTTACAGCAGCCCTGCTCCATATGCTGCCTGCCGATCCAGCTTTGTATACTTCTCACGCGCTGCCTGCCTGATTATAGCAAAATATTCTGCCTCTTGGTTTTGCTGGTGCTTGCGATGATTTTGCAGTTTGTCGACGAAGTTATGCTTCTCTAGTTGACTGGCCGGCCTATACTGTGCCTTCAACGATGGTGTTTTTGTGGTGACACCTTCATCGTCGATTTTGCCAATTGTATTAGTTCTACTTGCTAAATTGCGGCTCCTGTAAACAGATTGAGGTTTTAACAGAGGTTCACTCTCAGAGAGGGACAAGGGTGATGTAGGCATTGTTGAATCACACGTTTATATATATGAGCATCACACTACAGTATATCATTACTGCTGTGCCATCTTTTAGAAAGGGTTAAAAACATTCTTTGCTTATAGCACCCCAGCACACCTTCGCATTTGAACAGGCTGTCGAACGTGTTCTTACTTCCAATACCTATTCAACTAACTTTGAGCAGAACATGCTGTCTCGTACATATCTCCGCAAGAGCAGGCAGTAACTCATCATTAGGTGCTTGTGAGTTTCGATCATGATGATGCAAGACCTATCATGATCCCATTTATGTGAACTCTGAAATGATCAAGTCGATTTATAACCAACGTTGATAAAATAAATGATCATCATGAATTCAGATGTTTATTTTGATAAAAAAAAAATGAACGAAGAGTTTTCAAACGATACATTCATCGCACGAAAGTTATCCATTATTTTCTTCTTTTCATATATTTTGCATTGCTTTGTCCTAAATTTTTTTATAACATTTTTATTTTTAAAATGTTATATATGATTAAAAAAATAAAAAAATGAATTAAATATATATATATATATATATATATCTCAAAAATAAATATTATGAATGAGGAGGAGTACTAAAATTCCACGCTTTCTAACAAGTTAGAAAAAAGCTCACCCTTTCCCCTTCACTGCCCCAAATTAGCTCAGAGCATCATCCCATGGCAGCAGCTGCTGACATCCACACTCTTCGAGCCCCATTCATCTCATCCCAATCCCTCCACTCAAAATCATCACCCCAAATCAAACCCCAATTGACAACGACCCTCTTCACACAGGGTTCAGACTCTGCTTCCTCTTTGTTTTGTTTCATTTTGTGCATTTCATTTCATGGCTTGAAGTTTTTGATGGGTTTGCTAATGTTTTTGGGTTGATGGGTATTGCAGGAAAGGTAGATTCGGTAGAATCAAGTGTTGTTCTGGGAATGGGCGGTGGCCGTATTCGGTTGATGAAGGGATGAAGAGTGTTGAGAGGTTGTTGGAGGAGAAGGGCTGAGTTGTCTTCCAGGATTGCTTCTGGGGAGTTCACGGTTCAGAGTTCTGGGTGTGTTTCTATGTGTTTTTGTTAATGCTGTTATGGCTTTGGACTGAATTTTTGTGAAATGGTTTCATGGCTTTGTGTGCTTTAGTATGTATGTGAAGAAAGGGGTTGGGAACTAGGAAGGATTTGTTGTGTCTATGTGTATGGAAGGCACGATCGAGGCGTGGCGTAGTCGGGGTTGCTTGATAGAGGGGATTGGAGGAAAATGTTAGAAGCTTTAGCAGGAGGTGTTTGTCCAGGAATGAGGGGTTCAATATGGTTATGAGTCATATGACAGTGATTGCGCTTTGCAATGCTATTATACCCGCAAATTGGAGCAAATAAGTGATTCTTACATGGTGGATGCCTTAGTTGCATTTTTATATCATATTTTCTGTTTGTCGGTTTAATTCGGGGTACGGGGTAGGGGTGGAATTGTTGAGAAGTATCTTGTTTCTTGAGGATGCGTTGGTTTTGGAATGGAGGAGCCTCTATTACTTCTAGTCTTTGATAAAGGACTAAATTTATGATACAAGCTGACTTATATTGTCTATGTTTTCTCCTGGTTGGATCAAATGAAGCTTCCCTTCTGTAGTAAGGAGTGCATTGTCCAAACTAGGTGTCCCTCAAGATTTTCTCGATTTTCTGTTCAAGTGGTCATCTTATCAAGGAGATTATCCAAAGATTCCGGAGGCAAAGGGTGAAATAAAGGCAATTCGAAGTGAGGCCTTCTTCATCCCTTTATATGAACTTTATCTCACTTATGGCGGGATTTTCAGATTGACGTTTGGCCCAAAGGTTGGTTGATTGGTCTATTACCACCTGTAATCTGCTTAATGTTCGAAAGAGGAACGTGCTGGGTCATTTCGAACAAGCCCATTAGCTTCGAGGCAAAAAATCTTATGCGCTGTTATTCATGTATTGTTACTTTTTGTCCTTGCTGCAGTCTTTTCTCATTGTTTCAGATCCTGCAATAGCAAAGCATATATTGAAGGATAATTGTAAGGCTTACTCAAAGGTAATCCTTCTCCTATTATTTTTTTTCGTTTTACTTTGAACTCCAACTATGACTTCTACGGGTAATGTTTGAACTTGTAGCTTTATATTGGCATCTCAACATTCAGGGTATCCTGGCAGAAATACTTGATTTTGTCATGGGGAAGGGACTTATCCCTGCTGATGGGGAGATATGGCGTGTCCGTAGGCGTGCTATAGTCCCTGCGTTGCATCAAAAGGTAATAGTGAAGAATGACTATCATGGTTAAATTGCTTTATTGAAGAGTAGTTGTGAATCTTTGGGCTGGAATTTGGACATGATCCTTTTTTCTTGTATATTTGATTGGTTATATCACTTCACAGTATGTGGCTGCGATGATAAACCTTTTTGCACGAGCTACTGATAGGCTTTGTGAGAAGCTAGACGCTGCTGCATCAAATGGAGAAGATGTGGAAATGGAATCGTTGTTTTCTCGTCACCCTGGATATAATTGGGAAGGCCGTGCTCAACTATGATTTCGATTCTTTAACAAATGATACGGGTATTATAGAGGTACTTATGACAACACTTTCTTGTCAACAAGCATACTTTTCAGTTTGCTTCCTTTTCCCTTGAAATGCACCCTCTTGTAATCTCCAAATAGAACAGGCTGTTTATGCGGTTCTGAGGGAAGCAGAGGATCGAAGTGTTTCACCAATCCCAGTTTGGGAAATTCCAATATGGAAAGATATCTCACCAAAGCTGAAAAAGGTGAATGCTGCCCTCAAGTTAATCAACGAAACCCTCGACAACTTGGTAGCAACATGCCAGGTGAAGTACCTGCTTCTTGTTTATCATATGCTGCTGAAAAAAGATTATAGGATGCTAATTGTGACTGGTATTTTCCTCGACATCTACGTTTCCAGAGGTTGGTAGAACAAAAGCACCTACAATTCCATGAAGAATACATGAATGAACAAGACCCCAGCATTCTGCTTTTCCTCTTGGCGTCCGGAGATGATGGAAGGCTAAAGTCATGTTTTAATCGTTGCGTACGAACCCAAGGGTATATATATTCTCGATCATCTTTTTAGATATTTTGTTATAGGTTTCCAGCAAGCAGCTTCGAGACGATTTGATGACAATGCTGATTGCTGGACATGAAACCTCTGCTGCAGTATTGACATGGACATTCTACCTCCTTTCTAAGGTATATAGATCAGAACTGCTTATTTTTACATAAGAAACATATGATAGTGAATACTTAGCAGTAACTTTTTTGTTGGCCGCAGGAGCCAAGCGTTGTGTCAAAGCTTCAAAACGAGGTACTTCCGCTACAGCTTCCTGGGATCCAAGTTTTTGCTTGATAGATGCAATTGAATGACTGATCGATTTATCTGGTCCTGTATTGCTATTAGGTAGATTCAGTATTAGGTGATAGATATCCTACCATTGAAGACATGAAGAACCTAAAATATACTTCCCGGGTCATCAATGAAGTAAGATGAGCATGCTCTAGTAGTTACTCTTTTTTAATGCTTTTTATCTGTTTCATTATTTCTTGTGGGATTCATATTCCTGAAGTTTAGTGCCTGTGCCAAATGTGATTGCAGTCATTGAGGCTATACCCACAACCTCCCGTCTTAATACATCGATCGATTGAAGATGATGTGCTGGGAGGATACCCGATTAAGAAGTTAATTTTCACATATTCAGACGTGAATTATAAGGCATTTGCATCAACCAAGAACCTTTAGTCCAGGAGAGGGACACAATGTTCTGTTTATTGATATACCTACGGACTTTTTCCCATGGGTTATGGACGAATGAAATTATGTCCATATTTGCAGTTGTTAGAAAGATTGAAATGCACTTCATCTTTGCAGGGGAGAAGATATATTCATATCTGTTTGGAATCTGCACCGAGGGCCGAATCTATGGGAGGATGCGGAGAAATTCAATCCCGAAAGATGGCCTTTAGCTGGTCCTTCTCCTAACGAGACCAACCAGAATTTCAGGTAGTCACAGAGTCTATCTCGTGATGCCCGCTTTTCACTGCCTGAGTTGTTAATCTAGAAGTAATTATTTTGTGATCGACCACCAGGTACGTGCCCTTTGGTGGAGGGCCAAGGAAGTGCGTAGGGGACATGTTTGCTTCATTTGAGGTAAAGGCAAATGCCTACATATCAGTTCCGTCTCGTTGCTCATAATTTGCTCATCGCATCTGCCCTCTACGTAGCGGAAATAAAACCTTCAGTTGTGTTCATTGTTTGTCAATGCAGACTGGGTGCACTTGCAATGCTTATCCGACGATTCAACTTCGAGATAGCAGTTGGAGCACCTCCTGTAAGAACATCTCATGGCTCTCCATTCTTTGCATGTGTTAATGACTCTTCCCTCTCCATCTCGTCACTGTGATCCTTGACCATTGTGCTTGAATAGAAAACAAATAAGCTGTCGTTAACCGTGGAAGATACTTGCGTTTGTAGGTCCAGATGACAACTGGAGCAACAATCCATACGACTGCAGAGTTGACTATGACCGTGACACGAAGAACAAAAACACCAATCATTCCCTTGTTGGGTATCCCTGTTGTTAAGGTAGATTCGGATGGTAATATCCCAGAGGCAGGATCTGATATTGGTCAGAAAGATGAAGTTCCAGTGGCGCGATCGTGATGTAAATGCAACACAATGATGTCGTTTGCTTACACATTTCCATTTTCCCCAAGAATGACCGGGAAAAGATGTATGCTGTGGTACATAACATGTTTGTAGATCATATTGATTCAAAAGTTGTACACTTGAGCAAGGCATTCAGAGAATGTGATCACTTTACATTATATTGATCGATAAGCCCTAATATATGGGCACTGGCGAATTTATACCACAATCACAGGTCAACAGCTGGTGAGTGGGTTATACATTGTGTATGGTTAGATTAAGGTTAGATAATTTGAATCAACACAAAGTTACATGAAATAAGGAAAGGCACAACTGGTTAGTCGTGCAAGGCACCATTCAACCCGAAGCATCGGCGTATTGAAAAACGAGATGAGGTATGATGTGACTTTAAAAGCTGGATCTCTTGTTTTTCACGAGGAAAATGCTTGAAGAAGGCGTTTACTGCTCCTGTCACCCCGTCCTCATTTTCCATTGCTTTTGCTAGTTCAATCGCTCGCTCTTTCACCTGCAACATAACGGGATTCAGATTTTTGGCAGATTTCAGGGAACATACCAAGCAAATGTCAGGTAATAGACCAGAAAAAATTTCAGGAACAAAACACAAAGCAAATGTCAGCAACAAGACCGCATATCAGGAAATAGACTTATCAAATGCTGACTAAATAGGCTGATCGGGAAATAGACTTATCAAAGTGCAGGTCCAGGGTCGGAGACGCCCCATAATATTTAACTCAACTAATACTAGATACCAGAAATCACAGCATTGCACATGTCTGTAAGCATATGTTTCCCTAAACTTTGGGTGTGATTGTTTTAGGATAGGACTCCCTGGTCAGAGTTCGTTCCACAACTAAACCGCTGTACTGAATTTCAGGTCTCAATTTGCTTTCTAGGGGACTCATCAACTTCCAACACTAGTAAACCAACAGCAGTTAAATACCTTAAATCCAATGTGGCAGCGAAGCATGACAAAGGAATTACCTTTGGGTCGAGCATGAAGCGTATGGCGTCAACCAATCTTTCCTGTGAAAATTCATCCACGGGTATTGGAGCTGGGCCTACACCTTTGGCATGTACCTGTTCTCCCCAGAATGGTTGGTCTCCAAAGAAAGGTACAATGGTAGTTGGACACTGAGACACAAAAAATTTGATTACCAAGTAAATCCAAACAAAAAAGAAATTATCATAGGATAATGGGTTATGGATAACTATCGCCGTCAATGGGGTAACTAAAGCTGAAGGTAGAACCAGTACAGCAGCTTTAAGACCAGCAGCAGTTGTTCCAGCACCTCCATGATGCACCTGAAAAAAGGGAGGATAACATCAACGTACAGAAAATAAAGGCAGGCCAACAGGTTCTTTGGTTATGCTTGAAACATTCCTCTTCTCAACAAAGATATCTCAGTATGTCAACATGTTTACTACAATGTCATGTTATAGTTCTCTTCTCCTTTGGAGCGGGTAATTGCAGTAAATAGGAACCACAAACAGTGGCACTAAGCTGCCATTGTTTCAAACAGCGCTGCAATCAACTAAACAGATGGCAACAAATGATGACAAAGCCAACGTTGAAGTCTCACCACAGCAGCGCACTGTAAGAATAACCAGTCATGCGGGCAGTTATCCAACAAGTACACAAAGTCCTTTGGTTCAGCCACTGGGAGTGAAAGAAGCAAAAGAAAAAAAGATCAAAAACGAGTTGTCCCATGTATGAATGCATGATGCACCAAGACAAAATGTTATGAGAGAAGATCCGACAGTTTTCATGAAGTGTTGGTCCAGCTAAGACAAAATGTACGAGAGAATGTATGGGCTAGATCCGCTTCCACAGAATTATCAACATCATCATACCATTACCAGCATCATCATCATTATTCATTAAATCAACCATGAGAGAAGATCCGGTAGTTTTCATAAAGTGTTGGTCCAGCTAAGGGAAGGCACAAATTAAGCATCTTTACTTGGGATCTATCTAGTGTGAGAAAAAACAAAAGATAAGCCGGTGAAATAACAGTAGAAGTTATCTCACACGAACAGATATCTTAATGAATCATATTCCAGCAGAACACAGGAACTCACAAGAGAAAGCAATAGCATGAACATCTTACAATTCCCAAGTCCACCCCAGCCTTTATTTATGATTCCCCTCAGGCCAGTAACTTCCAAAGCTCTAACAATGATCTGTGTCATCTCCTCTGGTTTTTGAACAGGCTGCATTCAATTAAACGAGGAGAAGTTAAAAGCTGTTCCATGTGAAGGAAGAATGAGCAACGCATTGATGCCTAGAGCAAAATGACGCAGTCAATTAAATCTGGCAGAACAATAGTTAAGACCTTTTGCACTAATCGTAGTTTTTGTCCCCAAAAAATCTCTATATTATTCTTTAGGGGGATAGAAAGAAATACAAAAACAAGACTATGACGAGTCAAGGGCAACTCACAAGGCTACCAAAACCAATATATATTGGCTTCTGACCATTTTCAAGCCATTTTACAAGCTCTTCTGGAGGTTCATAGTTCGAAGCCAAGTCAAGGAAACAAAATCCAACCACATCAATCTTTGGTCCCCAATCTGCATCATAGTTAATTCACAGAAGCTTGAGTTCTCTCAGACAGCCAGAGATATGCAGAAAAAATTAGAAAGTGATTACGCATTGCAATAACATGGTGTAAGCCAAATGACTCAATCCTGAAGAAATTGGTGATTTAAGCAACAATAATGGATTTCCATCACTGACCTTTGGGTTTAGGAACAAGATGAGGACTCCAAATGTAACCATAAGGCAAGTGGGTAGGAGATCCATGAGATCCACTCAAATATGTTACAGGTCTCAGCTTCAGCTTTTTCTTCCTGAAGTCATTCATCACATCCCGTATGCCAAGCCATATTAGTGAGTCAACAATATAATACGAAAGCTGCGGAAAAAAAAAAAACACATTAAACTCAATAAAAGTTCCTGCAGAAAAGATTACTATGAATACAAAAATGTAAAAAATCTAGAGAAACAAAGGTGAATGACCTTATATGCTACATGTTGCCTGACACGTGAGAGAGGATGTGGAAATTCATTGGTAGGCCTGCAAGTAGAACAGAAAATGTTTAGTGTTCTTTAATTTTTTATTGTATCATCCAGCTGAATACAGAAAGCCACTTTAAAATCACAAACAAAGAGGGGTTATTGCACTTTTTTTTAAAAAAAAAGAAAAGAAAAAGATATTGCAGAAAGTACTCACGTCCATGGCATCGTAAAAACCACATGAAGATGAACCTTGAGGGCCTCAGCAACATGGCTGTGTCCTGAATAAGATGACAATATTCTAATCAAGCAGCGTTGGAATAATATTTCATTATGGTTCTATTTTTTCACCCTTTTTAAATGCTTGAGAGTTGAGAGTACGAAACATCATGACAATGCCCCCCAAAACAAGACGTTTCTAGAGAAGAACACCTAAGCAATTGCAGTTTATACCAGCCACTCTTGATAGTTAAGTTTTCAAGCCTTCAAAATTTCCCCAATAAACACCCCATGACATTAACTTCAAAGTGACTGGCCATGAAATTTTCCGGAGAAGAGGTGCCATATTACAGATTTCTCAGAAAGATAAAATTTGATTGATAGCAATATCAATGGAAACCCAATGCCATCAAGGGAGATGAACCACTAATAATAAATCACTGATCTTTTCTGGCCATTAAAAAATTGGCATACACTGCCATCATACGAACTGTATAATGGAAAGTGTACAGAGAGTAACAATAAATTAGTCAACAAGGTCCGTAACATATCACCATTAGTAGAAAAGAGAAAGAGATCGTGAAAGGGGCAGAATGATGTGGAACTTAGAACTCACCATAAGCTGGCGGATTAGCAATTATGGCATCTGGAGCAAACGGGATTTTGGTGTCAGGATCAGGGTCTTTACAAGCAGGAAGTAGAGAATATATAATATCTTTGATTTGTTTCCTCTGAATAGATATTTCAGACGGTTCTGACGGGAGGAATCCTTTGTTCTTGACCATATCTACATAGAGATGCCAATTTACAAAGAAATGACTCAGAAATTACCTTCAACGTGAGACACTAAAACTCGACATCAGAAATCAAGGGACCAAACTTGAGAACAGAGATCAAACCAAGCAGCACAAAAGAGGCTAGTTCATCAAGCCCTAGTACTTCTCTCTTGTTTTAATTTCATTATTCTTCTTTCTTCTTTCTTCTTCTTTTTTCTTTTTCCTAATATCATTTATACTCACCTTCTCCAGCCCCCATCCAATGCAAACCTTTCTATTGCATAGCCACAATCATTTTGCCATCGGTATCAACTTAAGAAAAATTAGCCGAATCATACAAATACAGAGAGAAGCATGTTTTTGGTCATCAAACACAGCAAAACAAGCTACTTGATTTGATTTTCTCAGGTGACAATAAGCATCCAAGTGCAAAGCAAATATAAAACACAAGAACTAAGAGAAGATCCCTTCACTTACAGCCTGCAAGAACTTTTGGGTCTCCTCCCAAAGGAAAGAACTCCAAGCCGGAAGTCAAGACAAATTCTTTGAAATTGATATGTGTTGCTAATCTAACCCTGTGACCATACTCCTGCAAGATTAGAAGTTCAAGGCAAAAAATCGCATTACAGCTCATTGATACCGGCAAGAGAATAAATGATGAAGACAATAGAACAAGTAGAAGAGAAAGACAGGCAACTGAACTCGTTGCACCACAACATTTTTTTTTTCTTGACAAGATACAAGAGCAAAATATAAGATGCCCGTGTCAGAAATAGAAAGAAAAGTGAAACTTCCATGCTTCGTTTGTGTGAGCAATTTTGTAAAATGGCAAATGCACGAGTATTAAGCCATAGAACCCACCATACCTGTAATCTCTTTCCAATGGCAACAAAAGGTTGTACATCACCCCTTGTACCAACTATTAACATCACAATTTGTAATGGTGGTAAATCAGGCAAGTCGGCTGAATCAACCTGCTCTGCCACTCTCGCCTCACCATTAGTATGTCCGCTACTGAAATCAAAGATATTTGGTTTAATATCTCCAGGAACTTCAAACTGTACAGTTCCATCCTCCTTGACAGTTGCCATACGATTCAACCATTTCAGCTGCAAGTAATTTATAAGCTTTAAAACTGACATCCAATGATTGAGTGCAAGGTACAACATGCAATGAAAAGGTAGAACTCCGGTTTCTTAAAAAGAGAGAAAGCTTTCTATAAAGTGGTCAGCAGTTAAATAGGTTGTCTCTGAGCAGTTAAACAAGAGTGTAATCATGTCTCCACCCATAAATTAATCTGTTGCGTGTTGCACATGTGCACAAAAAGGGTGTTTCATGTGAATGCTTATAACCACAAAAACAAGCAGGGAAGGGAAGCATGCATAAATGCCTTTTTCGCATCTAGAAATTCATATCTAACCAGAATATAATGCATATGAGAAAATAAAGGTCGAAATAACATAATGAATTCAAACTGACGGACCTATGAGCCCTATGAGCATGCAGACAGTAGCATGCCTATCATAGTGTGTTAATGTGGAAAGACGAACAAACCTTGTTTCTGATGGGAACCTTTTCATCAAACAGCCTTGCTACCAACACACTAAGTGGATTGTCTCGCCTTGACCACGAGCTTGTGGCAAGATGATTTGAAGTTGATGGTTCCCCATGTATGTTGTTCTCGCTTGAACTCCTGTCACTGAGTCCTAGAAGAGAAACAAGCAAAGCTCAGCAAGACAGAAACGCTAGCCAACAATTTCTTCTGAGTACAAAAATCTCATGGAGACAAACTCGGGCAAAAGACCACAATGGGAGAGGATAAAATGATGACAATAAAAATTAATTCTTTTCTACTTTAGGATACAAACTACAGGTGACCAAAAGAAGGCATATCGAAAATTTCATTTAAGTTAGCATGTGAGACATTGACTGATGAAGATAGTGTTGATTGCATCACTACTTGGGTACAAATAATAATTTTGAGACATACTACAAACAATCACTTTATGACCATCGATTGGATGCTCTAGTTCTCATCCCTACTAACTATTCCGTGATTTACAAGGAGTATTGTGGACTGTGTGCTGATGACAGTGCAAGTCAGCGGCAATCTACAACCTAGATACTTCAAAAGTACACATCGAAACACCCAACCCAACACACAACATGCACCAATTCCATCCCAACTTCCTTTGCCCTAATCAGTTACTACTAAACCAACTCCATCTTCGACTTCCCTCGACAAAACTCTCATTGCTTTCCTACACTAATATGATCCCAAACAACCAAAAGCAAGAAAATCCTTATCAAACAAACACCGAACGAAACAATCACCTAGCAAACTCGAACTCGCAGGAGTCCGAGAACCAGTATCTTCATCCTCGCACCGCGACGAACACTCCACACCGTCTTCCACCACAATCTCTGCAACACAAACAAACAATTCCGAACCTCAATCAATCATCCAAAACCAGAACTCTGAATCCCCACACACACACAAAACCACAATAACCTGAATTTTTCTCCATCGCCGCAGCCGGACCACACTTCTCCGCCTCCCCGTCCATCGACACACTCCCCGCATTACAATCACCTTCATCATCACCGCCGCCGCCGCCGAGAACCTCGAGCTCCGCGTGCCGATCATCGCCGTCGTCTCCTTTCTCCGACGCCGCGATCTCCGCCTCCGCGTCGACGAACACCTCGCTCGACGACGACGACGACGGCGAGTTTCGTCCCTCGAACGACGCCGTTTCCGCCATCACCGACACGAAAGCTACCACGAGACAAAAAAATAATAAAAAATGAAAAAAAACAAAGGGGAAAGGGGAAGGGAAAGTTGGTGAAACCGTGGAGGGAGCGGTTGAAGGGGTGCGGAGGAGACTGGGCCGTTGACTGGGGAAAAGGGGGAGAGATCGTAGGGTTGGTGGTGGCCGGAGAGTAACTGGTGAGAAAGGACACCTTGAGAGGGGGGAGGAAAGGGATGTTTTTTTGCACGCTGTTGTTTCGGTTGGGTGTGATTGTTTGTGACAAAGACAATTTGGGGATTTTCATGGGACAGTTGAGACTCCATGCTTTGTTGATCTAAGAGTCCGCGAATATATTCATACAGTCTATAAACATGTGCTTTTCACACTCTGTTTAGGATGATATGAATGCGTTTTTTTATATTAAATAATATGCTGTACGGATTTGAAGTAAGCAATGGCCGAAGCTAAGAAAGAAGAGTTCACAGACAAAACTGACCATGAGCTATAACAAAAGGACTACTTCAGTCTATTCGTTCGCTTTAGGCGCGAAGCGGAAGTCAAGTAAAAGTAATAATAGAGGCTCACACATGCACTACTAACTGATCAAATCCCTGTCTTTAACACATTTTCTTCCCAACGTGTTTGGGACCACATAAGGTGTGTGTGTTCACCCGTGAGCTCAAAGGGTTGCACATCAGCTTTATAAACCGAAGATCGCAATAACACATATGTCACATATCACATCACATATAAAATCTTATCTCATATTTGAATAACAAAGACAAATCAAATCAAACAAAAATAAAACCGCCATGTAGCATATTGGTGCCATACCTAACTCATACAGTTGTTTTTTTTTTTTTTTTGTCCTAGGTACGCCATTAAAAAGGGCAAGCTAACCCTATCATTCTCTCACTTCACCTACGCTCAATTTCAAATCATCTTCAGAGATCGATCAGGCCAAGACTAAATGTCTCCCGAACAATCTTGCTTGTGGGAGCAACAAGAGTGGAAGCAATAGTTTTCTTTCCTTTTTTTTTCTTTTCATTCCCAGTGTAATAGGCGCATATAGTGCAGGAGCGCTCACACCCTTACTTTTGTTAATAGCTAACTCGACCTAATAGGCATCTTCTTGAAATGTCTAGTTCGCGAATATTTCTCACTTCTTTAAAATCTGATATCAAACTTTTTTACTAGGGATAAAGAAAGAGGTGACTATTTGCGTTAATGGAATTTCTATCATTGAAAAGAAGGAACGATCCCACGATATGAGAAAAAGAGCTTGAATCATGGCCATTGCCCTTCTTCATTCACGCGAGAAGGAATTTCTTTTACATCTTATCTTACCGACTCTGAATAAATAGTTGGTGATGGAGAAGAAAGAAAATCGTTGTTCGATCATGTCTATTGAAATAGAGAAGGGATAGTTCTTTCCATATCTAAAGATAGGTGCTATTCCCGGATCACGTATAAAAAGAGAAACTCATTCTCGTAGGCAGGTTGAGGGCTGAGTGGTTAACCTATTATACCTGCTTCAAGAGGTTGAGGGGAAGACAGAGTTTCTTTTGTTGCACAACCTTTCTTTTCTCGTTCCTCCGCCTCTAGCTTCGCTTCCGGTTCTTTGAAAGAATCAACTGACTTCTTTCTTCCTCATTGATCCGGGAGAAAAGAAAACGTCTACCAGTTGGAAAGCTAGACATCAAGTAAGTGGCTTGATGAGAATAACTAAGCTGACACGTCAGAGTTGACTGCTGACACAACAGGTGGTGCCTTACCGCATCGCAGGCTTAGCGCTGTAGTGTTCGTGGTGGTGTTTCAGGATTCCAATGTACTGTGTCCAAGATCAGAACGAGCTTGCCGGCGGACCACTATCGTCCCATACTTGGGTGAGCTAGAGCGCAGCCACCTTATCCACCGAACTAGCTAGAAGCTATCGCTTTGAATCGAAACACTAAAAGAAAAGGATCGGAAAAGACGACGGCATTGGAACCACGGGACCCCCTACTAGTAAAGACTTTAGTTATTGCTATCTCTTTTAGTCGTAAGTCTCCGGCCGAGTTCCTCTCCCGTCAATATGGTTGACTACCTATCTGTCAGCTATATGCTCCTGTTTAATCGATAGAAACTGCAACAGCGGGTGGAAAGAAAGCCCTACCAAACAAAGCAAAGGCCAAGGCGATGGAACAACCTTTCTACAGTAAGGTCTGTCAATCCAATCCTGATCCGTGAAAGACGCGCTTTACGGGTTCGTTTCATATAGCGAGCTCTCACTTTTTCCATCACGAGGGTCTTTAGACATTATGTCTTACGAGTGGCTACTAAAAGCAGTTAGAGCAGCACGGAACTTGAATTCTCTCTTTGTTAGCTATAGTAAAAAACCCCATCAGAAATGCAAACCATAGGGCTCTAGTGGTATAAAATCATCACCGATCGATAAAAGACACTTCTATTTTACTTTATAACTAAGGGTGGACGAAGTGAAGCTCAATCTTTAGAAAGGGACTCCATTTCATAACATAGACAACATTGCGCAATAACTACACAATCCATTATGTATTTTGATGCGTTACTGTTTATATGTAAATGATATGATATGAATTTTATTTCGACCCAGGATTATAGTTTATACCTCATATTATCTTTGATGTTTCACGATAAATTTACAAAAAACATCGTTTGATCATCCAATCGATCATTCGTAACACCGTGAATTTTTTTGTCCACGTGTCCCTCTGTTGTCTATATTATGAAACGGAGGGAGTATTTCTTTCGTCGTGTGCGTTAATTGGATGTCCCTTATAAATTATAACATTCTCATTTTTTGAATTTTTTTTCTCATTTTTCTCTCTCACAAAACTAAAGACATAAAGGTAGCTTACAATATAATCAACACAATAATTAAAATGTGATCCAAGTCAATGTGATGTGTTTTTTGTGAGATAAAGGAAATATTATTATAGAGTTGAATAATTTTTTATGAAGAGCAAGATAGACGTTGAGTCATACAAAAAATATCGAATCTTTTTTTTATGAGGAAAAAATATCTGACTCTTGATCAAATGATTGATGGTCAATGAGTAATGGTGGTTTATAACCGACCTAGGCCATTTTGACCGTATTTAGGTACAAGGCTTACAGAAATCTATTACCACTACATAGGAAATAATCTATGATGTCTCATACAAAGATGAAAAACGAAAAAAGATGACAGTTCATTGTCTGTTTACTCAGTATTTAATCGAATGTGATCTTCACGATAAAATTCAAACATCACGTGATAAAATTCAAACGAAAAGAAATGATTCAGTAATGCATCTCATTGTCACATGTACAACATGCGGTTGGTTACTACATCTCAAATCTCACACATAACCCATGATCTGCCCATGAACAACGTATCAGAAACTCCCCAAAACGGCAAGTCTTCAAGCCCTCCCACATAAATTTCACAATCCAATATCTCATGGCTCTCACCTCTGTGGGATTGGATCACGGGAACTTTGCTACGGAGCAACATCAATACAGATATAATCCTCTACAGCAGAGAATGTCATGCATCTAATAAGGACCATTGTTCACTTGGAACTGCAACGATGGATAAGAAGCGACTAACACCATGAGCAACCATGAACGAAGGTTAACAGATTCATGAACAAATAAACAATAACCTTATCGTGTCCAACTCCAACAATAAAAAAATCCTGCAAGGCCAAAAGTCGATAACATAGCTCAAACCAATATATGGTCTCACAGCAGCATTCCACAGCAGCAGCATTCCCTTTCCTAGGCCAACCACTGCACGTGGAGTTTCACAATAGAAGTACCGACATTTGGACTGAAGAAAAATCACAATCAGAACTGATGTGCGTGATGACACGGACGGATGTACGAGACAGATGATTGTGCTCATGCTGCGACGGAGGGGTCTACTTCCCGCAGTGGAATCCATGGCAAACTGACAAAACTATTATGAGGATCAGAGCGATGATGATGCCCAACACAATCAGCTTTATTTTCATGTTCTGAAGCCACATCTTCCTTCTCATCTTTGTTCCTTGCTGACGGAATTCTTGTGCCTAGATTGATGGAAAAACCATTAAAAGACCAGTCAAAAATTAAACACCATGTAATCATCATTTATTGCCCGAAAGCGCTAGCGCGATCACATAAATTGAAAAGGCTTTTTGTCAAGATAGTTTGGGTCCAGCTGAGAAAATGAATCGAGTATGATCACCCAGGTTGTCCTGAATACCACCAGGTATACACAATCCATAAAAATGGGTAACTAGCAAGTTCAATAGAAAATCTCTTGACGAACCGGATATAATCTGCAGCTGCTCGACACATTATCTATGACTAAACAAATAAGGTGCAACATCTAGAAAAGTAGTATGGTTAACCTGATTCCGGAGATTGTCAGTTTTGTCCACTAGAAGTTCAATCTTCTCGCCACGATCAAGAACCTGGTAAATAAACAACAAAACATCAGAGGAAGAAGAAGAAAGGGGAAACACCTTACAAACAATTCAAATATCACATCAACATGTACATGATATCCTGGAGAACGAGATTGAAGTTTCTTTCATAGGTCAGACACCGATGTTAAAAGTGCCTCAATCAAGAGATTTGAATGTTCGTAGACATGATTTTAAATTTTTAACACTAGAAGTTACGAATGTTGATCAGATTTCCTGCCATACACAGTGCTGTAAGCGGAAGCCTCTAAAAATTTGTATATAGTCCCAATTAAAAGAACCTAGGTATGATATTCCTGTCCCATCTGACTTCTGGATTGGTTGTTCCATGATATAACATACTTAAATCTTAGTGCATCACGAGTGATATAAAAAGGAGAAAAAATAAGTATGCACCAAATCAGATTCATACCTTCTCAATGTTTTCCATCATAACTCCTTTGACTTCTGAAATCTGGGCCTGTACTTTAGATAGTTTGTTCATTTCATCTGGGTGATCAACACAATACTGCATGTGCTCCTTCAGCTTCGACCTAACAGAGGAAATCAAAGGACTTTAACATCAATTAAGTTCACATTTCAGAATAACACATACATCTATTGGCATGGATCAACAGTGCTACCCGAAATCTTTGTTTAAGCTTTTAGCAAGCGCAGTAGCAGCTTTTCCACCACCATATTTCTTAGTGAAGTCATCCTTGACTCGTTCTAAAAAGGTCATAGGAAGTTGCCTGCCGACAGATTCAACCGCAACTACACAATAAGCTGCACATAAGATAAACATGTCAGTGAGTATACAGCATTGAGAAAATTCAAAGAGCAATAACTTAAGCACCGGATGAGTGTTACCAGAAATCACTCCGCTATTCAAGATGTATCACCATAAACCCAGGGTATATTGCTTTATAGATACATTCGAATACCATTTAAATATCATTTTATAGAAGTAACATTTTGCAGTCACATGATAAGCAGAAAGCATCTAGAAATATAGCTTACCATCAGCATGACAGGAAGAACCATGATATCACTTGCAACAAATGAATAACAAAACAAAACTGCATAAAAGATTGCAGAGACCTCAAGCACACTAAAAGCCTTCCAGGATTAAATTGTACTGAATCCTTACACACTCAAGAACTGTGCATTGAAGATAAACTCCACATGTGTAACCACCAAAACAAAGAAAAGAAAAACTCAAGCATCATGACAAGAGATCAAAGAAAAAACCAACATAAGTCAAACCTCCATCTAATCGCAGTTATAAATCCAAGTCATCCACACAGCTGAAAGAATGGAAATTCTGCAAGAGAACTTGAGTGCAATCTCATGCACAAAAATGGAAAACAGAAGCATGCTTTTCATGTGAACTTCAAAACATTTCATGATTAAGCTGGTCAAAAGAAACACTAGCTCAAATTTTATTATTTTACTTCCCATCATCCAAAAAGGAAATCAACAAATGCGGACGACTACATTAAAAAAAATCACTACCAAAACAACAGATGGAAACAGAAATGTTCATGAAATATGGTAGTTCTCGCAACACAAAGATACTGACCAGATCCAGTAGAAAATCTGATCCTACCCAAAACAAAGCAACGCCATATTTGGAGTCACTGAAAGGCATTACAAGAGCATCTAATTGTCATAATAGAAGTTTGTAGTGTAGCAAATGTGGCTTAATCCAGCACTGCAAGTAGAGAAACAAAAACTATTCAACCAAAACCAATCGAACGGTTTCAAGGAACGTCAATTGCCTCTTGCCTCCAGGCTCAGCCCCGCTTACTTCTCTTTCTCTTTCTACCTCTCCTCTTCAGTTCCTCCTCTCAGATCACAAAAATCCACATCAACCAAATCCAACACCACCAGACCTTTCTCAACGCTCACTTGAAACCTCAAACAGAACAGGTACCCCCCGCCTCCCCAAATTCACAAGATCCGACATCAAATCACACACTCGAACTCACAAATCCCCGAATACATTCCACAGTTCACACAGCAACAACAGTTGACTCACACAACCAACATCAACACAATCAAACACCACAATCATCAAATCCAATCCAATCCGACACAAACATAAAAAACCACAATCCGATCATCATCAATAACAACAATCAAATCGAACAACAACAACATCTAATCAACAGAAACTCAAAAAGGATTTGGAATCGAGAATATATACTGAATCCATCGTGGACGAGGAAATTGAAGGTATGTCCATCGCAATTATAAGTAAACTTGTTGTTCGTCGCGGGGAGTTTGTTGAGGCACTGCGATGCGATGGTGGTGAAGTTCCCGGTGAACTCCGTGTACTCCGCCAAGATCACCGTGCCTCGTGCCACGAAGCTATAGATCAGGCTTTGTTGGCCGGATCCTCCCATCTCCGGCGCCGGAAAACGACGAGACCTGTCGGAGATCTAGGAGAGATGATGAGAGGAGGAAGAGAGAGGAAATGGATACCCTGGGGCTGGTGCAGTGTAGGCTCTATTCAACGATCAACGCTTTTCTTCTCCTCTTTGGTTCTTTTTGTTTTTTGATTCTGATTTTTTATTTTTTTTCCACAATTTAAACTGTGAGAATGCTGGCAGCGCAAGCAATGGATTTTTTCTTGAGGTTTGATTAGAGTTGTTATCTAGTCTACGCGATTGGTGGAATTTAGAAAAATGTCCTAATCAACACCTTGTCACTGTTGATCGATTAGGATAAGTTGTTGCATCAATTTTTTCCATCTCATAATTTAAAAAAAAAAAATTCAAAATCAAAAATATAAAAATATCTTCTATATATATAAGAAATATGTTGCAACATATATTTTGATGGATAGGATAATCAAATCCAAAAATAAGGATTAAAAACGATTATCTCTACCCATAAGTATTTGAACTTTTTTATTTGGTCTAAATTAAGCTTGCCGCTTTTGACTTCACGTATAACCCAACTTTGTCATGAGACAGACACATATCACCCGCCTAAACACCTACGTGCATTTTTTCAGACATAGCCTGATAATCATCTAATTATTCTGCAGGTTAAAGTCGCCAACATACTCAGAGTCGGATCATGTAGCTTGAGCTGCAGGTGGACCATTATTCATCGTAGTGTAGAAATTCTGCAGCATTTTGTC